>CAXIVR010000005.1:62873870-63070097 GCA_964035755.1 Teleogryllus oceanicus | reverse complement strand
AACAATATTTTGCCGTTTTGTTTAACTACTAATTCTTTTCCTGGATCTATTTTCTCCCCTTTCCGGCATTTCCAAGGCCCCACTTTCAAAAGGTGGCAGGGCGGGGCTAGTTGTAGGCATAACGCACCAGGTGCGTGGAGGGACCCGCAGCTGGGTACCCATCGGAGGCCTTATAAGGCCCTGCGCTTTCGCCATTGCCTTCCGCGGTTGTCTGGTGGCCGCGCCCTTCGTCCGGCGCGCCAACCCGCCACCCGACACGCGACGCACAGTGGGACGAAAAATGTCGTGCCGTGGCCAAAATGTAGTGACCCGGCAGCAAACATTCTGCAAAATGGTTTTCTAAAAGGGTTACGTGTCCCGCTCAGAACAAACAAAATTCTCACATTTAATACTGCTACGAACTAAAAGTTACAAAAAAGCCCCCCCAGATGCTGCAACAAAAAAACAATATATATATATATATATATATATATATATATATATATATATAAATGTACAATGGATTCGTTTAGTTTTGGAAATTTTTCAAACAACGATACACCCTAAAAGGTTTTGGGTGTCAAAAAACATCGAAAAAAGAAACATCAATGCTGTAAATATAGATTAATATCTTGCTATTTTCCCACCATATTTTAATTACATTACTGTGTAATGTTTCTGTGGAACTTCCCCGGATTGAATGGAGTGAGTCTCATTCCCACCTGTCCAAATTCTGAGGCCATTTTCTAACACATCAGTTAGGCAGTGACACGCCTCCGGTAACATACACTCATACTAGCGGCTGCCAAACTTCCTCCAGATTGCCGGGCGAAATATGCGGGGTGGTAATGAGGATGATGCAAAATATCGATATTACTTTATTAAAAAAACATCGACTTTTTGCCATCCCTAGGTTCGTTACTTAGCACGTTTCTTTTCTAACGGAAGACGTGAATAGCAAATTTTAATGGCGGGGGTCCTCATCTTTGGGAACCGCCAAGGGGTTCATATGTCTTAAGCAGTGATACACTGATTTTGAGAATTCGTTTGTACGCAGTGTGACAATGGAGAATTTAATTTTCCCTCAAACTTCCATTGTTTTATATTTCCCTCCCAGTCCATGGGGATTTATGAAAACTGATCTCTAATATTTTCCGGAAACAGTAAAAATTTTTTAAAAATTTCTATGCGTATAGGAAATTAGTTATGAGATCTTCAAAGTTTCATACATTTTATTAATTGCTGTTAAGTTTTGTGTACTTTGTGTTCTCTACACAGTATTGCTTTTGGAAAGACACTGAAATAGGATTAATGTTGCCAAAATGACGTATCCTACATTACTTGGGTATCAACTCAGCAATAGCCATTAAACAATTTTGCACTAGAGTATTTACAGGGCTCGTGTATACCCTTTCGTCTGGTGGTTCTCGAAAGGTGAAGTTCAAATTTGCCGAAGTGTTCTTGACTTTTTAGCAGTTTTTGTAGCCTGTGTTCCTTCGTGTGTTTTTGTGAACTGTGGTTCAGTTCGTCTTTTTTCTTCTTCTTTCAACTCTTGTATTAATTTATTACAGTGGTCAAAAATGTTTTTAACATCAATATTATTATTATTTGTTGTATAAAATAATAATAATAATAATAAAAATAATAATTAAATAATAATCGAAGTGTCGCTTCATTAAAAAAAATATTTGCAGGGCATTAAACCTACGTGTGCCTCAGCGCTTTTAAAGCGACTTCGGACGTTGAAACAACTCTGCTAAATGCCCGTGATATCAGTGATTTAGTGAAACTTGAAGCTATTAACGGTAGTATCAATCAAAATATTAATAATGTTTCACATATAAAATTAAATCCATGAACACAGTACACTTTCTTAGCGTCAAAATAAGCCCAAAGACTGGGCTCTGCCCCCCCAAAGCACTCCTGTTCCAGATATGGAGGGCGCAAACAAAGATCAGGTCTATCCACAACTGTTGAATATCAACAACAAATTATTATTCAACAACAGAAGTAGAAAATAGTTTATCGATAACGTACCAACATCTGCATCGTAATTCGGAATTCGTAAATTGGCGAACGTCTTAGACTTTTATTAACTCGGGAAAAGTGATGAACGGTGTTGAAGTGTGCTCTTGCAAGAAAGAAGAGAATATGGTATCTGAACCTGAGGACAGCGCGTGGAAGAATGAAATGGTACAACGAGGCACCTTCGTCCCAAAACCGCGCGAAGGGGAATACTACTTATAAAAGGGTTGGAACAGGTCGACCCAGGTTGTTTTTCATATTGTGGGAATTATCAAGTACAAATATTGTTTTAATTTCCATGTTTTGTGAAATGAATACATGATTCCATTTATACAAATTCGGAACGAAATTTCGTTGGAATAATATCAAATAATATTGAAACCGAAGATATCAAATTAAAATAAATAAATCATTAATATATTCAGTTTATTTCAACATATAACGTTGCATAAACACCTTTCGGAACAGTAAACATCATGGACAAGCTAGCCGTAATCATTAAAATATTTTCTCCCAAATTTAGTTGATTTTTTCTTAAGTACGCATGTGAAAAAAATTATCACTTTTAATATTACCTAACAATTGCCACAGTGTCTCAACTCTAATTTTAAAATCAAAACATACATTATCACAAATTGTAAGAAAACAATGATCATTTGGTTTTAAAAAATAAAAAGTTTCATGTCTGAGATAATGATAGATATATAGGTCAAGATTAGATGTGATCGTTTTATGAGCTTAAGAAAAAAATATTTAAATTATTCGAAATTTTTTGTTCATAGATGATGAACAGATGAAGAGATTTAGTAGAAATTCCAAAAATATTAAGGACACAACCCAAAGAACCGAAGAATGAAATGATCTCAACCCACGTTCCTAAAGCAAAGGAATGGCATAAGTAGACAGATACCATAATGCTAAAGCAAATTTTTGTAAACTCAAAAAAAAGCCCATTTTGCTTCTTTTTCTTTCTCGTATACGTGCGTATATCAAAATAATATACAATTTTTTTTTTGGATAAATTTAAGTTAAAAAAAGAAAATATAAGTCACCGAAAAAGTGAAGGATTGATAATTTTTTCATTATAATTATAGTTTGAATGAAAACTATTTTGGGTATGTACTGAAGGTTTTGAAGCTATCCCTAACATTCCTACGTTGTTCAGGGTGATAAACATTTGCCCCAGAAATAAAGGAGGGCAATCAGGGTTTCCCCAAACACATTTTTGTTTAGATCCATTAATAATTAAAGACTAGTTATGTCTTACATTAATAGAAATTATAACACACACGCATACTGCTGCCTACTCAGATGGGGCTTCCAAAATTCCACATGACAAAGGGGCCTGTCTTGCTCGTACCGTAGTGGTATCCGAAACCACCGTAGAGGTGCTCATTCACAAATCAGTCACGTTAGAGTTCAGCCTCACAAGTGTTCATTAACAAATGAACGTTCAATTCCCATATAATGTTATGAATGTCCCATTTGAGAATAAATTACATTGCGCACAAGATCTTGTGTGGTAGAAACACAGAATGAGAGGCTTCCTCACGTTATCCCGGGTTTGACTCTCCCAACTAAACATGTGCTGACTACACAGTCCCCCAGGAAGGGGCGTCCAAAAGCTTGGGGTGAGGACCAGCTGGGCTTCCTACCCAGGCTTAAATGGGGGCCCATTTTTCATTTGAAAGAATGAAAAATTTTTTATCTCTAATCAAATTTAACACTATAAGTTATTTCATGTGGAGAAATAATTCTGTTTGGGATTTGGGAAGGAAAACATTTGTTTTCGAAATAAAAACATTTATTAGTAAAATAATGAAAAGTTAAACAAACTATCTCTTTTAGTCTTCTTCACAACTTTCCTTTCAAACATTCCTTTTGATTGTTCTTGAACTCACTTCTGCTCTCAGAAGAGGTTTAGTGAACTTCTGCTTATTCTTCATACTGAACTCACTATGGCATCCAATGCCTTTCAAAATTTCTTCTCTGCAGGCTTTGCTCATCTGACAATCATCCTCTCCCCTCTTAAGAATACAGAAAAGGGTTTTTAATGCTTGGGGAAAAACGATTTCGAGATTTCAAAAATACGTTCTTTGGATCCTCGACCCAAGGTTTTCTCATAAACGCCCATCCGTCTTAAACAACACCCGCGCCTAAATCTCTCGTAGGAATTTTTCCCAAAATTTAATCTTCTCAGTTTGCAATTTTCAAAGAATTCTTTAAATTTTGAAATTACTTACGAGGACCTCTGGGGCACATTCAATTTTTTCCCCCAAAGACCTCTAACGTTTTGTAAGAATAAAGTGAAAATATAAATGGAGTGGGCCCAGTTTTACTTTTATCTTTATATGAATTAACAATATCTCAGGGGAAACTCAAAGGTATTACAAAACTAAAAAATATAGTTCTACAACTCTCGTTTCTACATAAATAACAAATACTGTTGAAATAAAATCATATAAACAAACAATAATCTCAAGTACAGATTTTCTGAAATACTCGGGCGTCAAAAGAAGTTTTCTCTTCCCTCAGAACCTTTTCAAGACTACGTCAGGACTTTCCCCGGAGTGCTGGGAATCAATATATCGGAGGTGCGAGACCCTAAACAATGACAAATGCACCGATCACAGCTAACCGCGATTCCTAAAAGTTTATTCCACCACAGTACTTCACAAAGGGAGTGGAATCCTCTGTTGAAAAATTTGATCGTTTAGAGGTGCTGCCCCTACGCGGTTGCAGTCCTACTAGGGTGTCACGAGTTCTCAGTGCAGTAATGGAAATATTAGAATACGTTTCTAAAGTGATAAAATGTTGCAGTACTGAAGGAAAATTGGGTGAAGTTAAACACACCATTCGGAAACCACAAAGATAAATGGGTTTTTAAAATATCATGATAGTATATTATGTTCTTATGCAAGCTCTGAAAAAAATTTATAAATCATATTACTTTAGCTTCATTTCATGAGTTTCATTGCAAAGAAAATTATTTACTTATCTTGATTCTGGCCATTTGAGAGCAGGGTCCCTGAGTTTGATCTTAGGGCCCAACGTTCTGTTATACTAAACGATATCCCTCGTCCCTTAAAGGAAATGACCTTCTGTTCACTGAACCGTAAAGTCTTTAAAAGTCAATAAATAGTACGATTTCAGAAGTTTGAACGTGCTATCGTAGAAACAAATTAATAATTAACAAACAGACACAGTTTCAATGAATTTTGTATTTCAAATCAGCTACGCTCTTTGAAAATGAACAATATCATTAGCTGATGTTAAGGTACAAAAACATCCACCTCAAACTGTCCTATAAGTGAATATGATGTCAAGCAGCTGGCAATGGAAACAGTGATGATGGAATACCACGTTCTCCATCTAAAATTCAGAACTTGCATATGCCAACTTAAAATTACTTATTTAAAATCAAAATTAAGATAGAATTCTTCAATGATTTATAAATAAAGAATAATCTCTTCTAATTTTTTGCATTAAATAGCAATTATTAACACTAGTGGACTGCAGCCAAAAATTTCCGCTAAACTATTCCCCCAAATGGTTTTCCAAATCAGTAGTCAACACATGGCTCACGAACAAAACAAATCCTCTCCTGAACACTACATAAGTGGTTTTTCAAAATATTAAAACTGTATTCCAGTACTGCAATAACGTTGTGCTACAGTGCGTCATAAAAGTACTAATGTACGATGATACACAGTGACAATAGTTCTTAAGTATCCGAAATAAAAAATTGTTGTACCATTGTATAGAATCCCAAATATTTAATTGCCCGGGCGGCTTCGTTCTTGAAGCAGCATTTTAGGACGTCAGTTGAGTCGTAAAGCAGTGCGATGAGTATGTAAGTTTAGTCGGTATGGGCAGTACAGGAAATAGTCGACTCAGTTATGAGTGAATTTCTGGGGTCTAACATTTGGTTCGCTTTCGATTATTCAAAATTAAATAAATTCTCCAAAACGATTGATTTATTTATGAAATACAGCAAAATACATTAATACTAGAACTGAAAATTTCAATTTGTTATTTTTTTCTTTAAAATCAGTTATATTCAACTGTTTTACTTGTCTTTTCAGGACCAGTGACTTTATTTTCCCCTAACCAAGGGTTCCATATCCTAATTCACTATAACCGGTGGACTATTTTGCATTTTCAGTCCTAATCAATCTCTTTTTATTTTCTTCTCTCCCCTCCCTTTAGTTCCTCGCATTTCACAGATCTTATGGCATGGGAACTACCAATTTTCTTCAATTTCTTCGCGTTCGAAATTAATGTGCAGATTTCCTCACGCTAGACCTTAACGGTCCCGTCCCCTCCCAACCCCAGGGCTGGTTGTAGAACCCGCCAGCTAAAAATATAAAGAAATGTACACTTAAAAAAAACACTGTGAAAAATACACTGTAAATCCCGGATGCCACCTCAACGCAAGGTCTGCCGTTGCCATCTCGTAAACACATCTTTTCATTACTCAATTAATTTCTTTTAGAATTCACATCTTTAAAATTAAGTAATTCTATTAGTATACTCATCCTTCTCCACATGAGATCATACTAGGTCCAAATTAACTTTCATATTTCAAATTAATTGTTAATTATTTCTAAAATGTTTCCTTCTTTTTTGTTTCAGATGCAATTTAGTATTTTCTGTATTTTATGATAAATGAATTTATGATTGTTTTTGTTTTCCAAAGTAAATTAAACATGAAACTGGGAAGAAGGTTTCCATAATCATGATAGAAATATTATCAGTAAATTCATTCTGAAAATATCTTACAATCTTTTCACAAATGACAAACGTGAATTTATCAGTTTGATTAATTTAAAATAAAGCGTGTTTAACAAATTGCTGGAAGAAATTTAAAAGCCCATGGTTACTGGTTGTAAACATTAAAGAACTGAAATTCTGGTGGTCGGATCATTTGCGACCTTGAGCCGACGCCGGGTTTTCCCTTTTTGCCCGATGGGACCGACCAGACACCAACACCACGGGCTCTGTCGAGGTCAGCAGAACGTGAGGGCCCTCCGCGACCAAATACCAGAAAAGGGCAAACAACTATGCGAGTGGGACTCAACCCCCGGTCCTTTGGACCGAAGCGCTGTTCGTACCGCCCCAGCCACCTCGGCTATCAGGTCGAATCCCAGTAAATTTTAATAATTTTGGTCTACGAAAACGAAGCAGTAAAAAAGAATAAAGAAATTTTGCGCAGTATCTTAGGGTTTCAGACATCTTCATTGTAATTAAAATTCAACAGATTTCGTTACTTGTAGATATTAAATCAGTATAGCCTTTCTCTGCCAGAGAGTAGTTTAAAATTATTGTTCAAGACCTTTCATTATTTTTAAGCAACTTGATAGACGTTTTAAATCTAGTTTTCAGCTACATTTTTACTGACATGACTAATCAATATAATCTTGTAGTTTTGAATTACATTCTCAATCAATTTTTTTTCATCCTTGCTTGTCAGACGTAAATGTTTGCCTTTTTAATCTCAGTTTCCTATTTTATACTTTTAGACTAAAATAAGTTAAATCAGTTCTCAATATCACATTGAAAAACATATTATATCTATTTAAGTTCTATTTTTTCCCAATTTCTCTTGAAATTCATTACCAAACTACCAAGAACATTATTTTAATACAAACAATCCTAACATTTTCTCTAATTCTTTCTACACAACATCCATCGTTTCATAGATAAAATACTCTACGTGTGGCAACAATCTGACGTACCCACTTCTCCGCGTCATTTCGTAGCGGGCAGGAAAAATACTGTGATCACCCCTCACTTTCACCTTCTTACGACATAGAGTCGTATGTATTTGATACTAAGATGGTTTTTTACTTATTAAAGCTTTCAAAAAAAAAAAGAGGAGATATACATACGTATGTCGAGATAGTGTGCATGTAAACCTCTCTTTTCGAATAACATTCTAAAATTGGAAATCAATTTAATTTTTCCTTATGCATTTAGAAAAAAACGCCTTTAAAAAAAGGAAGAGTTGTATTGACAATATTAATAAAGGGACAGAAATGAACTAATGTATTTATACTAATGATGAACTAATATATCTATCAGTTAGTTCATTGGGTTGGACTTAAATATTGCAATTTGTACATGTAACATTTGGCATTATTTTATAATTGGTATTGTTTGTAATTGTATTCCATCAATTTCCTCTAAGATTTTGATAAATGAGTTTCTGGGAAAATTTTGATTGGACATGCAACAGTTATTGCAATGAACACGGACATTTTATAAAGTTTCGTATATAAAAGTGATATATTGTATATATAAAAAAGTCTTTACTAATACGTTCAGTTTCCCCTTAAGACAATATAACTCTTCGGAAGGCCAAGTTATTAAGTGGCAGAAGAAATAAAGATTTTAAAAAGGAAAAGAATTTTTTAAATAAACAAAAACGAACTAAATGAATTATCATTCTTTTAATTAATTGTGTCTAGTGTTAAACAATTATTGATATATCAATCACCATGTATATCCAAAACACTGTTTAAAAAATTTTGCTCCTTTGGCACAAAATTTAAAAAACATATTTTGAAACAGAAGGGTGAAATATTAAAATCAAATTAATATTGACGCGACAACTATGGGCTAGTACCCAAATTATATTTAGGTTAATGCTGTTCACGAAAACGTTTATTTTTCAACTTTGCAGAATAAATTTCGATATACAGGGATTTAAAATATTTAAACGGATATGACAAAAGAAAAAAGAACAAAAATATCGAAAACCGGAAAACAAATTTAAAAAGTACTCTTTCTTAAGCATAATTGATATTGTATTCTATAATATTTAATGTATTTAATAATTGAATTCTTGACTGCAGAAGATGTTTCCGTTCAATTCAAGAAATACTGAGAGAAAAAAGAAGAAGAAAAAAGAGCGCGGTGATCAACTCTGGCCGTCCCGTTAGGAATCACCAAAACCTGCAGATCAGACACCAGACCTAAATTTTCTCCCAGGAGAGTTTCATATATTTTGCTCTTGTCGAGAATGTCACCTTTCCAGACTGGAACTTCCGACCACTCATTTTAGAGACTTACTGGAGACTCAGTCAGGGACTCAGCGGTTTGGGCACGAGTTCATATTCAGGTTGATGATGAAAATTTGGTTGGCAAAACAATTCACAAGTCAGTTTTTCTCAGGTGCTCCCTATTCAATTCTTCTCATTCCTACCTACATCGTCTTGATTCTTATTTCTCATCACTTTCGGGTTGGGAGATCCGAGGAAAACGTTCAGATTCTCGAGCAGCGATTTTGTGAATTTCTAGAAGTATAAATTTATTCTAAAATTTTGCCGATTCCGTTTCGATACAAACATAAAATTATTCACAATTTCTCGACATGAAATTATTTTGAAATGTCTTCATAAGATGACTAATGTTTAAAGAATGGAATGGACGTTAATTATTAAATAAATTTCTATTACTTAAAAACAATTATTACCATTACTAGTTTCTAAATTGAAAAATAAAAAAATATATTAATTTTTTAACATGAGATAAAGTTACAACAAAAGAAAAAAAAAACCCCACATAACCAATTTTTTTAAATATTTTAATCTACCCACCATTTAAGACCTTTTCTTTCTTCAAAATCATAAAGTAAAATGCTTTAATCATCATCTATAATACTAAAAACTAGTATTTACAGACAGCACACCCCTTTCTCTTATAAGTTTCCCTAGTTTCCTTGTGTGAACTGAAACGGTCCTCCCCACCCTCTTCCCATCTCTCATCAAAGTACATTTTTAAAATTTCTAAAATTTTTCTTTTCCCTAACTGAAAAACCAAAAAAATACTTTACAAAATAAAGAAGGTACAACCTCGTCTATATTTTTCGTTGAAGAATTTAAAAAGCTATGTAAAAAATGGCGTTTAACGTTAAAAGTGCAGTCGATGGGGCCAAAGGAGATCCACCTTGCAAAGGAGAGGGGAAGATTTAATTTTGTTTACATTGTTTTTAGTAAGAAAAAAAGTTTTCCACTTCTAAATACTTGGAAAAGTTTTGATAGCCAAAAAAAAATTTCGGATTTTTTTTTTTTTTGTGTTTTAAGTAAACGTTTTAATAGTTTATCTCAACCAAAATTTGTTTATGAAAATTTTAAAGGTCATAACATTCTCAACAAATTTCTTTAAAACCAGTTTTCTCATTAACGTAAAGAGCTCGAGATTTTAAAATTTTACTACACTACTTTCTCTAAACTACGTATATTAGTTCGTACGTATGCGGGAAAATAAAAGCACGATTTATCTTTTCGGCTGCTTCCCTGGATCAAACTCTTCTCTCCATCATCCCGCATCTTCCCTCAAATTCCATTTTAGTTACTTACAAGTTTATGTGTTAATTACTTTTCAGAATACTGATGAAAAATGAAAAATTGATGAAAAATTTTTTAGTACCACAGCTAGATTCCCTCTCTCAATAAACGGGGCCCCCTATACCCCCCCATCTATCTAATCGATAAATGCTCAACCAATTTCTACACTTCCGGCGAACCATTCAACATGTTTATGATGTATTACAATGCCAACTTTCACGAAATACTAGTATTAACAAATTATAACTTTGAACAATGTTTTATCAGATATTCGAGATAGAAATGTCATTGATGCAATCGTCCCCAGAAGAACAATGAAATTTATTTCAGTCCATTCAGTGGAAAATGTTTAATTTTCAAATATTCGTTATATTGCACACATATGAAGACTTCAAAAATCGATGCTTTAATTAACCGATCCGCCTTCACTTACAACATCCGTGCGACCTGCGTGCAACCAGTGCGACGAAGTGAACGCTGCGTTGTAAACTTCACCTTTACGTGTCAAAAGAGACCCGATTTGTCTTTATAAAATCAATCAAGCATTCCTTCGTTTTCTTTGAGTTTATTCCAAATCGTTGATCTCATATACTGATAGCGACTATCCTAGGTGATAGAAGATTGATTGATTGATGTTTTCGTGTTTCCGGGCGTCAACTGCTCTGGTCATTAGTCCCGTTAGTGTAGTACATGTTTTTCTCTCGATCTTCCCCGCTGAATGGCGAGATCCCGGGGCCGACCTACCGTCGGCTGGTGGGTTTCCCCCAACCAGGACTCTCCACCAGCGGGACCGCCAACCGGGGCAAGCTCTGGGCTACCGACCGGTCTCCCGGAATTATAGTATGTGTGCATGTTGGTGTACAGGGTTGTAGGGGAGAGGATAGGGCAAGAAGAGGAAGGACAGATCGCGCGCGGTTTTGGGCCTTTTGTTGGGTACTGCTCCGGCATTTGCCGGTTTTTGATCGGAGAAACACGGAAACTACCGACCCAGAGCCCCGGGCCCGCTGAATTCTCCTCCAGACAGCGACTGAATTCGCCCCTGGCTGAAGCTGGTGTCGAAAATCCTCCGCCGTCATAACTCCAACCTAGGACCCCCCGTCAGAGGCGCTGCAGTGACATCTGTTGATGCACTGAGCTACCGCTGCCAGTAGTAAGAAATTAAAACAGTTAAGTTAACGTTACATTAACACAGTACTTGCAATACATTAATTTATTTGCGAACTAGGTTGTGATTATTTTTGTAATGCATTGACACCCTGCCCTCTCAGATATAATCCTGCTTGCGTTATACTGTCGATAGGATCTACAAAAAATATTTCTCTACTTATAATAATCTAAGAAACGTGGGAGTTTTGTACATTTAAAAAAATCTTTGAACATAAAACCCCGTTTGTGTGCCATTAATGTAATGTATGTTGATAAACGACCGTTCTAGGTATAAAAACGTCTTCTTACCTCCAAAGGGAATAAAGTTATATTTATTAGGGAGTAATCTACAAAACGAGGCCTTTTCATGTATTCTGTTATTTTTTTGAACGGTTTTCCACTTCTATCAAATTGTCAGAAATTTTCAAAGTTGGATTCGAGTTTGAAGCTATTCCAACATAAAAAATGATTTTCAAATGTTCGCTCAGAGCCAATTAGTCTTAAATTTAAAGTAATAATAGATGCTTTTGAAGAACAGTAATTTGCTCTTCGCAACATCGTCTTGGGACTGTAAGAAAAAACCTTTAGGACGAAATTCAGCTAATTCAGATGTGAAAGTTTTACGTTTGCTTTGACAATGTCGTAGAATCACTGTATTTTGTAAATCTTGTAAATAGTAGTTTCATATCGTATGTTAAGTTCTTACAGGAATTTTTACGTTTCTTTTGTTGCAATATTTTGTATTTTATTATCTAAGGGCTACATATCAACATATTCTATCACTGTCTTTCTTAATTGTCTTGTAATTTTTGAAAATAGTAGCTTTAAGTGTAATGTCAGGTAAATTTCTTATTGTATGTTTATGCATCTTATGGGCTATATCTCAATATTGAACTTTTCTATTGACATATCTCAGTAGTTGAACTTTTCTAAATTTTCTGTTTACGTAAAAAGTTTTTTGTTCAACATCAGTTTTTTTCAAAAGCGAGATTTGTTAAGTAGTAGATGAGACTGGCATAAGGGCTAGCGCCCGGTCCAGTTTTCCTCAGGTAGGTTGATCCTTTCAGCCATATACACTTTAAGTTTACAATAAACATACATACTGCATCTGACCTTTGGCATGATGTGGCGCCCCAAAAAGCGAGGCTGTGACAAACGCTATACGTACATCCGTGGAAGCTCTGACATGGTTACGTTCCATATTTCAAAAACTGGTATTTTTGATTGACGGAAGAAAATCATAAATGAATTGATGTATTATCATATCAGTTAATATAAAATTATTTACATCTATTTATGGTAGATACTGATTACATCAATAACAATAATAATTATGGATTGTATCTATTATAATTTATATAATCAAAACCTACATATTAAGTTACTGTTTTTGTTATTTCAATACAACCCACTGTAGATTGTATCAATGTTGATTTAAAAAAAAGGGTTTTGAATAAAATAAAGGCTGTAGAGTTTGAAGCTTTTTACTTCTTGTTCCTAACATTTATACCTAAGAAAATTGTAGATTTTGCTGCGCACCCTATATCTCTCCTGCTTCTAAGCTTACAACAGTACATTCTCCCCACGTCAGGAGATAATTCAGAGCTTAGAGCTTGACTCTGAAGGAATACTCCCGGGTAAGTTTTCTGGAGGTTGAAATTCCACCTGTACATGACGTGTAATTCTTCTTCGTACACATTCCAACGGATGGGACCGCCACCTCCCGGGGTGACTTGATCTACACTTTTGGGAATAATGGCAAGTTAAAGTAGGGCTATTAACGCTCCCAGAATCAGTACTCAACTCCTCTTCTGTTTCTGGGCGGATTACCCCCCTGCCTGACTGGCTCGTGCTCTGCAGGGCTGTCGATTGCGGCGATGGCGACCGGGGAAAACGAATGACGCTCTCTTTTGTTGGCGGCTGGCGCCGACGGCTATAGCCGTCGCCTCGTAACACATTGGACCTCGTCGCCGCCGCCGCCGCCCGGGAGAGGCGCAGTGTCATGCCGATTCGCTAGTGTTTGTTCGTTGTTCAGATCCTCCGCTTCCAACGCCCGACTCTTCCTGCGCCAGAACCAGCATTTTTTCTCTACGCTGTAGGGCGCTACAGCTCTAATTACTATTAACATAAATTGAAATGATTTTATAATACTAATTGGTATTTTAAACAACAAGTATTTTCTCATAAATTGCAAAGTTTTCAAAAAATTTAAATTTCAAAAATTTTGCATGATCTTTTTAAAAATCTATTTTCAGGAACAGCGTTTCATTAGGGTAAATATCTCTATTTTCCCTAGTTGTAGTTGTAGGGAGACGCCGAAAGTTTGGAATTTTCAGTTTTCGAAAAATCCGTTTTCAATGAAAATGGACCTGCCCCATTCTCTTAAATCATTCACATATAAAACAACAAAATTTAATAAAAGACGGATCTATGTTTTGAAAATTTTAAAATGTCTAGGGCGTCATGTAAATTGCCGGAAATTAAAATATATTTTCATATTCAATTTGGGAATATCAATTTGTATTAAATCGGCTGAACAGTGTAACCCTAAACGTGATTCAAAAGATGGATTGAGGACGGACGATGTTTTGGATATTTTGTATTGAAACAAACTGTCTGTTTGATATTTAAATTAAACATATCCTCTGCCCTTCTAATATTAATTCAATTACGTTCCAAATTTATAAGATATGGGCAGGAAAAAATACGTTATTCAATTATAAAATTAATCTTCAACTGCTATTTCCCTTAAATTATATCCCCCTAACTGGGTCGATGGGTCTTATAAAAAAATCGTATTGACTGCTAATAGCCATTATTCGATCTCCATCTTACAGAATGGCCAGAATCTCAAAGCAAATATACATTTCTTACTCATTTTTTTTGGAATTGGCTAAATGAAAAACATCTTTTCATAAGAAACTTGTAAGTTTATTCAATTTTCATTGGTAACAAAACGAAACTTTCGGGCATGACCAGTCTCAAACCTTATATTGCTGTACCCGTCTTTGCATCCTCTTGACCGATGTCGCCCGTAGAACCATTTCCCAAACTTTCCGGTGTCATGGCTCCAGGTCCAAATACCATCTTTTTCTTCCGTTCTGGCACAAGTGTATTCAAGTCACTGATCCTCACCGCCTCAAAATTGTGACTTAATTATTTAAAGTTCCCAGTTCTTTCTACGCTATCCAAAATATAAAATCAGCAAACTATTATCTGCATCAAATACTCCCAGTCCTGTTGAAAAACAAATTCACCTAAGTTCACAATTCTGGCTCTGCACTCGAAGTATTTCAAGTTCCAACTTCCGCACCTTTCATAAATAAGTCCGACAATCATCGCTCAAAATAAATGTTTTACAATTCCCAAACTCCCAACAGCAATTGTTTACACGATCCACACACCGACATAAGTCGGATTGAATCTATTTCCCTCCTTCAGCCTTCAAAACTCAGGGCCTCTTTCTACTGTTTCTTGTCAAAAATTCCATACCCCCAATCCCTCAATTTCACAATTTAACTACCCCGCCTCAGACTGTCATTCCTTTCTCGACCAAACCCTAACTGTTTACTTTATCAACTAGCCCGTAGTTCAAAGCAATGAAGTTTGTTGACCTTGACGACAACTCGTCTACCGTTGCTATGCTGCCATATTTAAAATGTCTATCCTTTCAATTCACCCTGTTTACAATAAATGTGACGCATAAAAGGCCCCACATATTGGTTGTCACGGTATAAAGGACCCCAACCATGGATTGTGGTTCCCTTCGTTAAAGTTTTTTCTTTTCTTTTTAACAAATTCAGTCGTAAATCAATTTTGCAGTATGAAGAGTCCACCGGTGGATTCGATTACAAAACCCCTATTCGAAAAAATTCACTATGTGTACCTGCAAGATTCACCCACTTTTCAATTTTGGGGTCCCTCAAATGAATGGAAGTTGCAGCAAATAATTGCAAACAATGTTCACTAAGTTTCAATTGGCATACATGAAAGTTTAGGGCATTCCGATGATGATGCTAATGAACCACGTAACTTAGCCCAGTTAGTTACAAGCGGACACAATTTATTTACCTGAAGATCGTGATTTGCAATTTCTGCATATAACCCCAAAGTTAAAGAAAAAAAGGGAGAAAAAACAGAAGTTTTCAAGGAAAAACAAAATCTTTTAAAAAGTTAAAAAATGTTAGAAATAGTAATTTATCATCAATAATTGCTCTTGGCAATAATGTCCTTTAACATTTTCAGATTTTCCCTCAGTTCCGATGTGACTGCCATCTGGTAAATATTGTTTTGTAGGTGTCTCAAAAAAATTGTGCTTGGAACTTGAAATGAAGAAATGTATACATTTTGGAATAATATTAGGCAGCTACGTTACTGTTCCTTGATAGAAATGATTTGGGAAAAATGAGAGGATACACTAACAATTTTGCACATTTCCCAGCCGAAAACCACTGTCCCTTGATGAGACAGTGGTCACATATTTTTGTAAAATAAATGCAAACAGTTTATACAAGGGTAACCTATTCGCTTTGGGTACAAGGCATGGGTTCTTGCATCTGTAATTTTATCTTGTATCCAAAATTTTTATTTCTTTACAAATTTGTACTCATTGGAAAGTTACGGAATAGGATTCTGAAGCACAGGCACTGTGGGACTAAACGCCAAGGAGAAATGTCTCTACAGTACAAAATATTGAAAAAAAGCAGAGGGGCACATGATAGTGCAATTGTTAGGAAAAAATGATATTTGTGTATTCAGTGAAATAAAAATGATCTATACTGAAGAATTCTATGAGCTTGGCGTATTTTCCGTTTTGATTGCTAAGATGCATTCAGTAAAAACAAACGTTAAGTAGATTTCCTCTACAAACATTGTAGATGAGTATAAAAAATATTGATGATCAAATATTCTCAATATCAAATTGGATTCAGAGGCAAAAATATTACCTGCTCATTCTTTTCTGGACAGGGACATCTGCGTAAATAATGTCTGGCTCTATAAAAGCAAACATGGTGCTCTTGGGGTTGAGAAGGCAGTTAGTTCATGCAATCTTGAAGTACGTAAATTACAAATTCAGGTTCATCTGGCCAGACCTGCTCACAACTTTGTCTTCGATTATCTGCTGGGCCCAATAATTATTAATGAGTCCAAACAATTCTTTTTCGGGAAGCTAAATAACGATGATGACTGTACGTGGTGTCCACTGCATGTAAATACTTTCTGAATTTCATCAAAAAGAAATGAGTTAAGGACATTGGAACAGATTATATTTTTATTGTAGTATTCACAATCATATTTTGCTAAATTGATTTTAAGCTAGTTTTATTGATATTATTTTTATTTTACTATTTTTACCATTAATATATAAAAAATGATAGTTTTATTTCATTACATTCATATATTTGCCCACAGGGTCATTTACAACTCATTCTTGAACTAATCTTCGAATGACTTATTCAGTGTTAGAAATAGTTTTTATAATTTAGGAGATCAAATCAAAAGGGATGTTTGGGTTTTCCTAAACAAAAGATAGTTTTTGGGGGTAAATGAGTTAAGCTCAGAAATGACAAGTAGCATTTGATGACAGATACTGAAACGAAAAATCGACATGTAAAAACAATCTTGTTCAGTTACTAACCTCCTGTAGAAGCGCGTGTCTAACCATAAAGAAATACTATCATGGCATACAGCTTTAAAATAGTGTCATAAGCACTAAAATATTAAGAATAAGCTTGGAAAAAACAGTCTGTAGTTAAAGTACTGTTCAATTTTGTAATTTCAAAGTCAGACTCGCGGGGTCCTCCCCCCATGTTACGCGCAAAATCGTGAAATATCAGAAAAATTTAAAATTTGTTTTCAGCTAACGTTATATTAAAAACTCCCAAATTTATAAGAGCAAATAAAATAATAACTGCTGCAAATGAAATCCTTTTTCTTTTTTTTAAAATCCGGGGAACGAAAAAAACGGTTTTTTGGGGAAACACCTAAAGATGTTTTTTTTAAAAGCAGACTTCCCTTTCTTACCCCCCTTGACCGGAAAATTCAAATAAATTTTTTTAAGAACTATTGTTTATCACGAAAAGATTTGGTTTTAAAAAAAGAAGTCAGTATTACCTTGTCGGGGTAAAAAGTGTTTTCTGTCTACTTCGGGCTGATAAAATGTTACAAGTCTCTGCGTCAGAACTCTTTTACGGTTCAACCCTAAGGAAAAAAGAAAAAATGAAGAAAAAGAGATGTTGATGTAAGAGGGTATTTGTATGAAGATGATTTTGTGAGAAGATAGAAAAAGAAAAAGAAGATATAGAAGTAGTAGTGTGATAGGTGAAGATAAATTAAATAAAAAAATTTTAATTTTAAATTGCCCCTTTTTAGAGTGGCGCTTTGGGCCGCCCCTCCTTCTCGATCTTAAACAATCCCATGCGCCCCTCTCAAGTAGGGGGAAAAATTCCGAAATTGCGACGTATTATTTTTTTTTCTGGTCGGTTTTTGGGCGTCCGTCCGTAGGGATCAACGCCCTTTTTAAAAACAGTTCCGTCGACCCAAAAGTTTTTAAAAATTATTCCTTTCTCTCGGAGACCCCCCCGTTTTAAAAAAAAATACTAAACCCAAGGGGGGTTTGAAATGTATACTCTTTTTAATTATGCCAAAGAATTTTAAATATTAAATTTCCCAAATTACGGCCCCAAATTTTAAAATTTGGCCCCCATATAACAATCACATTCAACAGTTCGCATCGTTTGGAACCCCCACATTCAAACTCTTTAAAATTTCAGGGAATCGTACTCACAGCCGTTCTTTCTGCCACTTCTGTTGAATTGATGGCGTTTTTTTCCGATCGGATCAGACTTTTTTTGAAAACCCGCATTTTCAGAAATTTAAAAAACTTGAAACCCCCAAAAAAAATACAAATTTGATTCAGAAAGGGCCCCAAAGGGTGCCAATTGGCGGATCGGGCCCCAGGCTAAATTTATAAGGGAAAATATTTGGGTATTTATCATCGTGCAGTTTTCAAAATTGATTTTTTCGTCCTTTTTTGATTGAATTAAAGATAATTAAAACTATATCAAAAAATGACTCAATTTTTTCTTTTTTTCAGTTAGAAAAAAGGTACACTTCAAATGGCACAGTCAATTTCATTAAACTTTTGTTTTAAAATTAAAAAAGTTTTTTTTCGGCATTTTTCTTGAATTTTAAAGACAGATTTCTTCCCTCAAATGAAAACTGTTCCTTAACTCATATCTAAAAAAATTTCAATGAAACTCTGTTTTTAAAAATCTCAAATAAAATATTCAAGCTTTTTTTAAGGTTGGATTTTGATTATCTCGGGCCAATAAAAAAAATTTGGATTGGCCCCTTTTTAAATTTTTTGAAATGTTTTTTGACTTTTTAAAATAATACTAAAAAGATTTTTAAAATTAAAATTTTCTTGGTTTCTAAAAATAAAACTGCATGTACCTTTAAAATTTAAACAAATTTCTTCAAAGTGGGTCAAGTTCAAGTTTTGAGAATTTTTAACAGTTTGAAAAACTTTTTTTTGTAAATTTTAAAATTTAATTTTTGATCTGAAAAAAAAATACTTTAAATGGTTTAGCTACAACTGAAGCTTATCTACTTTTAAAATTCAATGAAAGTCAGAAAAGCTGTGAAATGTGTATGCCCTAAAATTTTTTAACTTTTCTTTTGCCCCTTGGATTACCATTCCTCTGTCCCCTCGGGCCCCAAACTCACCGCAAAAGGGGAATTTCCCCCACTTTCTTATCAAAACCCTTTTTTAAAATATGTTTATTCTTTTCCCAAATTTTTACAAACTTCAATCGGAAAAACCTTAAATTCGAGTTTTACCAACCTTATGGAACGCGTTCAATTTAAAAGTTTTTTAATGTTTATTTTTCTTAAACATTAATCACATTAATTAATCTATTAATCCTCCATTAAAATTGTAATAATAATACATAAATTATTTTACAATCTAGTATGACTTATCATGAAACATCCCATAATTAAAATTTGGTTTTAAAAAAGATTTTTAGCAAAAATAATCGAACCTTTTATTTCATTGCAACTTTAAAAAACAGTAACAAAAAAGATAATGCCCAAAAAAGTGTAGTCATTTCGGTTGAACACAATTTTCCTTTCTAGAAAAGATGAATCAATTTTCTAATTCAATTTGCTGAAACTCTTCCCCGAAAAGTTCTCATTTTTTACCTTTATCTTTGAAATGATTGTCTGTGGTGGATGCGGCGGGTTTTTCGTTATACATACTCGGGACAAAAAACAAAAAAATTTGGGGGATTGAGAATCAGTTCATATTGCAACAGCCGGTATAAACACCCCCTCGTACGATCTCTTCAGCTGGGTTTTAAAAAAACACTCCCCCTCTTGAAAATTGTTTGGGAAAAATTTTTTTTAAAATCTGATATACCTATTTGAAAGAAAAAAGCCCCGAAAAGAAATGAAACCCTATTTATTTAAATTTAATAAAAATGGTTTTGCAGAAAATCCCAAAAAATTAATTATAAAAATTGAGTTTAGGGCATTTGGGGTTTTGTATATCATTCTGCAAATGAAGAAAATATCTTTTTTCAATATTTAAAATTTTTCTGAAGAAAATTTTAAAATAATTTTCCTATTGAAAAACGTAAACGGCGTTTATCTGAACATATTTAAAAATATTTTTTTATGGTTAAACCGAATCCGGTTTTTATAACTGGGGAAAACGAACCGTTAAAAACCCCCGGAATAATTATAAAAATTTTACTTTTCTATAAAATTTATTTAATTTGGGGGCGTTCCGGGTAAATTTTATAAAAAACACACACAGAAATAGAATTTAATCTCACGGATAAAAAAATCATTATTTTGAAGTGGGCATATTCAACCAAAGGGAACTGGTAGTCAATTTGGTTTACTCTCCCTTTTCTGTGATAAACTGAACTTCAACTTTATTTTCTCCCCTTTGTATCATTAAAATTTAAACAAAATCTTTTTAAAAATTACGTATTGGGGTATTTTCTAAACACTTTTCCCTCGGAAAAGGAAAAAATAAATTATTCTACGGAAAAAACTCTAAAAAACTAAAAAAAATTTTTTTTTAGAAAAGTCTCTCCAATATTTGTACAAGTACGTGGGATATTTAGTCAAAAAATTGCCCAATTCTGAAAGTTGGAAAATGGATGATTACAGAAATTTTCCCTTTTTGTCAAATAAGGCTTTTTGAAACCAATATTGTAATTATCTAGATCAAAGTTCAAAATACCTTTGGGAAATTTTGATCGTTCCCCTTTTGGGTTTTTTACGCAATTTTTTTTGGTTTTAGGTAGTAAAAACGACAGAGTGTTTAACAGTGCGGGGGTTTATGATCTTTAAAATTTAAAAATTTTTCTTTGGTTTAAAAACTAAAAAAATCATCTAATTATGTTGGAGTGTCTTGATAACAGGTCGTTTACACACATTTGGTTTCTTTTTGGGTCCCACTTCAGCTCTGTATGTAAACAAACTTTTCATTATAATAATAATAATAATAATAATAATAATAATAATAATAATAAGCTTTATTTATGAGAGACTCGTCATCAAATCTTCCGTAACCGTTACATAAAATTTTAGATAAAAAATTATTCAGAATACCTTTAGTAAATAAAAAAAACAACACGATGTACCTATCTACGCGATAAGAAAACAACTCCGGGATTTGCAAAAAAGTTCAAAAGCATTTAACAATTTTTATGGCTGGCAACCCTTTCTTTGCCGCGTCACGACCTCCGGGGGGGGCGGGGGGCACCCCCTTTGGGAGGTGGGGCCGCCCGCTGACCGAGGGCCCATTGAGGAATCCGGCCTCGGTAGGGTTCCTGTCGGGGGGACGAGTCGCCCGAAAACTCCTGAACCCTGGACCCCCCTGAATGCGGGAAAGCGCGGCGCGGGCGCCGGCAGAGCGGGGGGGTGGAGCGGAGCAGTGCGGAATGGGGTCGGGGGGTGCGGTGGAAAGGGGAGGCGGAACGGGTAGGGACGAGGTTATGCGGGCGGGGTGAGGGTGGGTTGGACGGGAAGAGCAAAACGAAGCGGGCCGAAGGAAGAGATGGCGGAACGGGTAGAGCGGGCGGATCTATGACAGGCAACGCAGTTGGATCGGAAGGAAAATGGGCGAGGGAGATTGGGAAGGGCGGAGGGTTGACTGTGCGGGTGGGAGAGAATGGGGTAGGCGGGATAGGGGCAAAGTAAGCCGATATAGAGGTTGCTCAGAAGGACCACTGACACGTCGGAAAACAAATGCACTCATGCAGGCATGGCATTGCAAGATCTTTTGGGAAAGCCATTTACAAATGAGCTATCTATAAACGAACGCACTGATAAAATGGCTTGGATTAACCTGCAGTTGTGTTCCAGCAGGAGCTAAACACAAGCATCAAACGGTCCCATAGTAATCTCTATAAGACGGAACCGAGCACGAACGGGCAAGGCGGAACGGGTAGGGCAGGGGTGGTGGGACGGGCAGGGGGGGTCGCGGCGCCCCGGCGGGCCCCAGCAAAAAAGGCGGAAGGGAGGGCTGGGGGGCGGCGGGGCGAACGCGGGGCGGGCGGCGGGCGGGGAATTCGATGAGGGTGCGGGATGGGCGGGGGCGGGCGGCGTGCCGCTTTGTCGGCTCCCGGGGACCGCGGATTCCCTCGACTGGCAGGGGGTCGCCGGCTTTGCCATTGCTCGCGAACAGAAGGGGGGGCCAAGTGGTGGGCTCGCGCAGAAAACTACGTTGTGCATTCGAAGGGTTTCTTAGCTGAGCTCCGGATCAAGGCGACGTTGCCTATTTGCCTGTATTAATCAGGACGAACTAGTGAACTCCGGAAAATGAATTTCAAAGGAGGAAGGAAAATGTGAATTTCTTAGTGGATTTTCAATATGAAAATATACGTAAAAGAAATCATATATAATTACAATAGAAAATCGATAACTGAATTTCCATGTATCTCATAATACTATACTTCCCCTTTTTAATTTAGAATTCAAATGCAGTCGATCTTGTCGAACTATAATATACCTTTGAGAGGAATTTTAAATAATGTAGACGAAAAATAATATCTAAAAACTCCCTCACTGAGGACTAACGTTTTGCTCAAAACTCTAAATAAGAATAAGCATAAGAAGAAGCTTGGACTGATGTTGATGGCCCTCACGGAACGGAAAATTTCAAGACTACGAGACCATTTCAAAGACAATTTATGGATTTATTCATGTATAATGAAATTTAAGGTAAAGGGACCGTGTGTGTTTGATAAATATTACGGTTTTCGATATTATTAAACCCTTTTCACAATCACGGCATTATTGGTTTACGAGTAATAGAGAAACGAGAGGCACTACTAATTTCACACTGTTTTAATTTCGTAACAATATTCTGTAATTATACTAACATATCTTATGGTAATAAAAAATTGATTAAATTTTGGAGGCTCTTATCCATAAAACCATCCACGTTCTCAGTCTGCGTATTCATTAATATAGTATTTTTAGAAAAACGTCTCGATTGCTGTTTTTGAATGTAAAATATCAAGAAGAAACGCTATTGATTAATAAAGAAATTCGTCATACACAGGGACTATCGGACTTCATTTCTTCAAAACGTTAGAATTTGTTTTCAGGTTCAATTCAACTTTCTTTACAAGACCAAATCTCTAGCAAAACAGAATCTTTTTCCACATGAAAAAGCGGAAAAATATTTACTGCCATACTACTGCGGCGTAATAATAGGACTCATAACTTCTCTCTGGGAGAGTTGTAACTTGCAAAGTACCTTTAATTAGTACTTTCGAAATTTGAATCGCGTTTGGTAGTTCCATCTAGTACGTTAATTTACTTATATTATTTTATTTATTAACGTGAAAAAGTTAAAAATCATGCATGTACAATTAAAAAAGTATGAATTTGCGCACGTTTTCTTGAGCACTTATCCATACCCTAATTCTACAGGTGAATTATGAATACAAATTTATGACAGATATTATGAATACAGATAGTAACGAACGTTTTGAATCGATTAAGTCAAGATTTGATAGAATATATCCTCTGCCTGTTATATAAAACACTATTTTCAAAACAAATTGCAACAGATTTTGGCCTTTTCGGCGTTATGCAAACAATTAATTATTTGAATAACAATTTTTCCATTGAGCTGAAGAAAATGTGCACGGATAGTAATACTACATTAATGTTCAGAAGCAAAGAGAGTGTCATTGACCAGGAACTGAATCAATACCTTATTACAGGCTTATAGTTAGTCTTAGAATTATACGTTACAGATGTAATGTTAAAATTAATATTATCTTCCATTTTGATGCTCAGTACAGTCTCTAATTGTATAGAAACAATTATACTTTTGACGGTCTGAGAATTACCTATTTATGATAGTATAATTTAGGATGACCGTGTATTCAAATCCATTGTGAAATATACCATTTAAAACGTATCGAATAGTCGATTACACAGAGGTAAAAACTGGATTAAAATCTAGATTCTTACTATTGTATGAAATTGTCTTATTCAGATGACTTTGTTCGATATTCAAGCGGAGAAAAGACACATGATGGTCTAGTGCTTGAAGCAGTAAAGGTGAGTTCCTTTAAGATATTTTTATTTTAATTACTTAATTCATTTTAACCTTTTCCCCCATTAAGGACAAAGGCCTCCTGGTACAGGTAATAATATGTACATTTTTACTTTCAAGACATCTTTCGATATAATTAGTAAGAAGGCAAAATTTTAATTCCACGTTCTTTTAAAAAAATGGAAAAAATACTGTAATCACACAGTCTCAAAATATATTCAATGTTAGTTCTCGATATTTTCGATATCATTTCCACATCTGTGGTTTTCTCCCGGAAGAAAGTTTCAGGTCGAATTATTTAATTCTGCATATGAATGTCGAATTCTGAGTGTAAAATGGTTTCTAAAATAAAAACAAGTACATATAAATAACAAATAGTAGCCTTTGTACATTGGAAGTAATATTTCGTATAAACCCTCATCGATGGACGTACAGACGTCCTTCTTAACTACCTGCTTGTGCTGTCGAGATGTGAAAGATGATATCGCTTGAAAAGTCTTGAATAATAGCCTCTCGTTTGTATTCTAAGCTGCATGGAACATAAATAAACCAATCGGACACATTTATTATTCGAGACGATAACTATAGCCAAAGCAACCCCAGCGCCCCGACTCACTCAAACGTGAATATTTAATACTTGCGCTCTAGGGCCTGTTGGCCTACAAGGTGCACTGCTGACCATCAACTCAAGGCCGTTGAACACACAATGCTCGAGGAAGACGTGAGATCTTCTTGAAGACAACAGAAGACAATTACAAGGACTACGAAACCTTTATGTTAAATTTTATAAGTCGCTGGCCTATAATTTTAAAATCGTCAATTATTCTATCTACGTGTTCAATGAAATTTCAATTACACGATGCACTCATCAAAATTATAATGTGGAAGACAAAATAGAGCACAATCTGTATCTTATAGGGTTACTTTTATCAGTTCATTTTATTAGAATAAGAAATTTTGCTTCGTAAGATACTTTGTACAGGATGAACCTGAATTCATCGATTAAACTACTTGGCATCCTGTGTGGACCAGGCGCAGGTCCATGAACATTTCAAAATATGTACTTGCCTATACGATACTCATTGTTTAGGTTATTCATTCCATTTTTTGGGTCATTGTGTCATATGAGCATGTGTTATCAAAAACGACGTTTAAAAACTCCACGTCCTGTCAGCTGTGCATATAATGTAAGCAGGTTTAATGCTTCCTTACTAGGAAAACTAAAAATTTGGATATTTGATCGTGGGACCATTTTCTTCTCCTCCGTAATTGATTGTGAGTTAATATTGACATCCCTTGGTTAGATACTGTTCAATATCTATGCTCATAACCGTTTATTATCAACAGAAAATCCAAATAAAAATATTAAAATGATTCTAATTTAAATGATCGTCTTTTAGAACTAACAAATTATTTGAACAAGTATTGAATAAAAACTGTTGTAAAATAAATTGAATGTTGAAAAAGCTCTTATTTTTGCTGAGTTGCCATTTTTAAAATTCTTTAGATGAACCATTCTAGTACACATTCGAACGCTATTTGAGTGTATCTGAATACGATAGAGTCTAAAGGATACGATTTGGGTTTGATCAAATTTTCATTCCTTACTACATTGTCAGTTGCATGTCAAAGTGTAATATAATGTATCAAATATGTACGCTGAACCACAGTAAACTGTAGGGCAATTTATACTTACTGTACTTTTATATTTAAAATTTCTGACATTAAACGTTAAATACTGCAACAGAACACGCCAAAATATAGGAAAACAGGAATGTAAAGTACAGAATTTACAAACTGTAGAGCGTCGCAGCATAAATGCGATTATCATAAGACTATCATAAAAAAATTACTCTCAGTACTTTAGTAACGTTGCATATAGAATCATTGAAAAAATATTAAGGTAATCTAGACTGATTTGTTATAATGTAAATTATACATTTTTGCGTTTTCATTGTCTTATAAGTAGTAAAATATTGTTTCAACGTGCGTATTTGGTGTGCCCCGCTCTTTCTGCAGAATCACCTTCGAACTGGAAAATAGAGCTTTCTTTTCTTTTTCTCTCATATATTAATAAATTTGAGAATAATACACTAAATTTTTCTAAAGAAAAAGCCATGCTGCAAAAAATGATGCCAGTTTTTGAAAGAAATGTGTGGGAGTTTCAGAATAAAAAAACCCTTCGTTTTAATATCCGTGCCCCGTTTTCACACTTGCATCTATTAACAACAGTTAACTGTAACTGGATATTTCACAAACTGGATATTCGATGTTTTGGTTTTTGAGGTTTCTTTATCGAAGCCGTAGTACATTTCAAAATTTGCTTCTTTTTCTTTAAATTATTTCGCTCGACCGTAAAACAGCACGTATATGAATAGGTCAATTTTCGTTGAAACATCTGAAACTTTAAATTTTAATCTTAGGCGTTTCGTTTACAAGAGACTTTTAAAGTAGATGAATTAGTATAGTCGCAATATTATTTATTTTGAAGTTACAAATAATACAATAAAATATGTGATTCTGTCATGCGTCATTCATTCATGTGTATTTTTATTCTAATGAATATTCATTCTGAAATCGTTGTGTAAAGCTGAACAATGCCACTTAAAATAATTATTGAACAATTTTAATTCACATCTAATAGCATGAAAACAAAGTTAACTAACGTCACATACCACATAGGTAAAGAACTATACGGAATAAAAAGAAATAAATATTGTAATTGCATTGTATGGTGCATAGAAGTTGGAGAGATTAGGTCGAAATGGTTTATTTATGTTGTTTTTCTCATCAAAAACGCTGTTAAAAAACTACGTCAACTTTTGACTTACCTTCGCACTGATACAAAAGAAACAACCTGATCGATTAGTTTACATTTTATGAACGAAAAAATGGAGTTTATATTCATATAAAGAATTATTATTCTCAAAATCCTAAAATTATTGTAACGCATCTGGTTGTTCTGTTCTACAACTCAATATTTAACTTCTGACTGGATCATTTGAGAGGTGTTTGCTGACGAATCTCAAACCATATTCATTCTGAACAAAAATCGTGTATCAACCATCAACATCACGAAATGACACAATTATAAATTGAAACAAATCTTAATCCTTACAGGAAACGACGCCATGCAAACACAGAATTCCACTTCATTAAGGCTATCATATTGCGACTGTCAGAGAATCTTTTCATTTTCATTCTTACAGAACGTGTAAGTTCAGGTTCGTTTAGATATTAAGAAACGGTACAGTGTAAGCACTGTACATACTACTTTATACTTATGAATCAAACATTGAATGAAATTACGCAGTAAATTGGCGCTTAGAGATGGAGGCTGGTCAAGCGTTAGCTGGGGATGCATCGCAAATCCACAACAAGTGTGTTTGGGGATGCAAAATATATACTGCCTCCACAATTGAATAACATACATACGAAAAGTTAAGATCAAGAAAAAAATAAAAACGATTAACGAAAACTCACTCAAATGCACCAGCAAACAATGAATTTTCTATTTTTTTTTTTTGAACCGTGAAAGAGAATAAAATATCTACAAGATTGCCACTTTCCAATAACCAAGCAACCATCTCCACAATTCTATATCTGGTTTGATTGACAAAAATCAATTGATATGGAATCAGAAAACCTGATGGTAGCTTCGCTTCTCTCTGTACATAGCCAGACCTTAAAAGATTTTATATTATAACAATTCATCATTTCCTACTTACAAAATATCTTGTTACAAAATAAGTTTCGTACCTTTTTCGTTACCAGGGCCCTGTAATAGGTTTTCTACAAACATTCGTAGTTTTTCGCGCATTACATAACTTTGTCTCCTCCGTAGCGAGAAAGTAAAAAGCGAGCTCTGCAAACTAAAGCTCGGATGCGTCGAACTGCTGCCACGAGAAAGAAACCTCGCGTGAACCGCAAGAACCGCTTCCCGCGAGTCGACGGTCGAGGCGCCGAGCTGCGCGCGGCACAGTGGCCGACTCAAATGAGAACGAAAGCGAAGCGCCGCGGCGCTCGCAATTATCAGTCGCCCAAATGAAAACAAACACCGGCCCAGGGCGCGCGAGGCTAACTGACGCGCGGAAAAACAAATACCAGCGCCTGCAGGCGTTCGCTCGCTCCCCACCGGCGCACCTCGCTGCCATGCGCGAGGTGCAGCGGAACGTGCCGCTTCGTGCAAATTGGAACGAGGAGCCGAATAAAGGAAGGAGGCAAGGTTTGCCGGTGCAGTGTGTGGTATGCAGCTTTATTCAAGCTCTATACGACGCATCCAACTGTTTTTAATATAAACTAAAATTGTCTGTCAAACTACTTCTTATTGATAAAATTATGATGAATGACATTTCATACGTTTATAGTACATTTCACGAAAACAATATATTTTATTTTCTCTTAAGCTGCCACGGAGCAAAGAAGAATATCTACTTGTAATGTTGCAACATATGTGTAAAGCTGCTGCGAAAAGTCTTATTTCTTGACAGAAAGGTGGTCTTGCGTCCCGATAAAGAAAAAGTGAATTTTCTTGCCGGTTTATTAATAAAATTATTTCCTCGATACATAGTGTAGTCAGAATTACGTTTTATGGGTTATTTATAACGAAATAGTGGTTTCCTTAACGTCTGGCTGTTTGTAGACATGTATCTAAACAATGAATGGATTTACCCAGTTTGGTCTTACACTTGTCATTACAACCTCTTAATTTTTAATATCGTAAATGTTTATATTTTACCTACCCCACCCACTTATGAAGACAAGTTCCTTTTCTGAATGAAATTTATTTTGAAAATTATATAGTATTTTAATTGTTAGTGAATACGTGTAAAAATAGTAATTTTAGCAAATTATGAGTTGATTAGGTCAATTTAAAAACTAAACAAGACTTTCAATGAAAGGCTCCAAATTTTTTCAGTAAACATTTTTGTAGAATAGATCTTCATTTTTTAAACATTTCATTTAAGATCAAGTTTAGATAAACTGTTGATAAACTACGAAGATTGTGTTTGCAAAACCTTCACAAATGCTGTTGTTGTTTCATAATCGAAACCCGTTTACAAATACGGATGATTCCCCACGTGGGGCATGGAGCATAAAAGGTGAGCACAGGTATGTGCCACTTTTATTTAAATAATTAGCGTCAAAACACTTAAAAACAATGAATTTGCGATGAGGAGAACGTCTCAAGTATGTTGGTTAGATAACCACAAAAGTTGTCTCATGACATTTACCCTCTGTTAAAATCCTAACCCTCAAATCTCTTGGTACAGGTCCGAGATGTCTCGGAAGTTTGGAGTCGCGACCCTCTTCACTAAAATGACTTCGTTGGCTGTTTTTTATTTATTAGCCAAAAACTTTGTGACTAGGGGAGAAATTATCTGCACGATTTCATGATTTTTGAACCCCTTCCAACAATTTAACTATTAAATTTTAAAGATGAATAATAATAATATTAAACAATTTTAAAACCCAAATTTACAAAAGCGAGGATTAACTTTCAAAACTAGATATTTTCGTTGCAAAATTACAGAAAACTTTTTTTTAACGTAAAGAAAAAACATATTTGATTTTCTGTTTTTTTAAAAAATGGAAACTCCCCAAAGGCTCTACTACCACTCAAGCAAGGAAAGTTCAACAAACGTGCCATAGTAAAGGGCTACATTTACGTCAGAAGCAAATAAAGGGGCCATCTCAGCATTTGTCAATGGATCGGGAAACTGGACAAAACCCGATGGAATGGGGTATTGAGAAGTACATTATTTGTTACAGAATATTGAGTCTTTTTAAATTATATATCAAATGTAGACTAATTCTTATACTATATCTTGTTTTTTTAAAAGTAAACATTATTTTCTTTTTGACGTCAGTACATTTTAATTGTATAAAACATTTTTGCAGCAAAAAAGATTTTTTTTACAACTTTGTGTAAATATTAATTGTTTAATTTCATCTGGCAATGCGTTGTAAAGTAACGTACATGTACCTCGCTTGCACAAAAAAGGGGCGATGTCTGACCGAACTTTACCAGGATTTCCCGACCCCTGCCCCCCTGCGAATCGGGCTGACCAATCCCTTTGCTTGTTTCAGGAGGCGGGACTATTCATCTGACATTACAAAATGGCGGTGATGGCGAGTTATTTTATATAAATATTTAAATATGAATATTAAATCAACCAACAGTTTACATAAATTTTTTATATACATTTAATTACATAAATAAAGGCATAATTTTCCCCAAGTAAACATATTTTTAAACTTATAAAGGGGTTTTGAAAAAATAACATGGACAACGACTTTTAAAACTCCATGTCTATTTCGTCGTTTATTATTGTAATTTAAAAAATATAAATGCAAATAATTTGCATTGTATGCATTTCTAACCTAGTTATTTTATTAATAAATTAATAAAAATACGTTTTAAGTCATTTTCACAAACGTCTCGAGATAGAGCTTTCAGTTGAAAAACTTCATCATCAATTTCTCAGATGGCCCAATTAAATTTCATATGGTCAGCGAACATTAATATTGTAAATAAAATAGTTTTGATATTAAAATACTAAATAAACTTAAAGTATTTAAAGTTCATTTAGTCAAAATAAAGTTTTCTTCTGCAGACATTATGATTGGTAAGTGCAGCTGTAACAAATGAATGATTTTGATCTTTTGTTTGGGATCACAATTAATCCTCTTCAATCTAACGTTAGATGATTGCTTTTTAAATGGAGTTCTTTACCAAATATTAAAATCATATTGATACCTAGTCTTTGAGGTTTTTTGCTGAAATCAAAACGACATATGACTCTTATATAACATTTAATATCTTAATGTTTGCAAGGTAGAAACCCAGCTTTCGTCTTTGTAGCTTTTGGGAACACACAAAACACACACACACATACACACACATACACACACTCATATCAATATATTATTTATGTAATTTATGTTGATTTCAATCAACCAATGAAATTAATATATTTATATTATTATAGCAAGTATTTTTTTACATTCGATTTTTTTATTTTCGAGAGGACAATGCACAAAATTTTCACGTCATCGGAATGTACACCACTTCTTCTAGATAAGCAGACCTATAAACCCTGTTTTGCTAATCCATTAAGAATCACTAAGTTTTCTCCTGTCATAAATTATTTCAAATTGTAATTGTTAATAATGTTAAAAATTTGTCAAACTGAAATCTGTGTCACGATAATCGTTAGAAAATGAAAAAGGATCCTCTTCTGTAAAATATTTTGAAAAATAAAATTTTCTCTATTTTCACATTTTTACATTTCTTAAATTGCATTTATTGGATATGTGTTCACAAACCCATCTTAGAAATTTTGACTGCATATTCCATTTTAATGATGTTAATAAATATTTAAACAAAATAAGCAATTTTTTTTTGGGGAAAAAATTTCATTTAAGTTATCAATATTTATAAAGAAATTTTAATTTAAAAGTACTATAATATGAATTAAGGTTGAATTTTAAAACTTAACTACAATTTTTTAAATGTTAAAACCCATTCTATATATTACAATGTAACGTTTTAAAATGTACTGCCCATTGATTGATAGTTTGTGTTCTATATATATATCTCACGCAGACGATTTTACAAAGAAAATCTAAATAATAACGAAATAACCTAAAATTTATAATTCATTGATTTGGTCTTTATTTTCGGTGACCACTTTAATCAAGGTCGGAAGAAGGAGAAATCTGCGCTGGGTTCGTAGCAAATCTTCAGGGTCCCCATTCTTTCCCTTTTTAGCAAGTCTTAAGTTCGAAAGTGATACTAGATTTTCAACATTAACTTGAGAACATGTGCCATAGAGAAATGATAAACAATTGTCTGATTTTAAAAAAAATCTGCCTTTGAATCTGCATCGAAGTCCTACGGCTTTTTAATTCATTTTCTGTCATTTCGATAAACTGCCGAACATTTTCCCGGTTTGAATTATTTATCGCCTAAACGAAAGTTTTCCCAGGTTAAAGAACATATGTTTTTGGTGGATCGAAATGATTTTAATTATGGAATTGACATTATTCATTGGTAACTACAAATATGAATTTACTATTTGTGCTGTTTTCTCTTTTCACTATCCTCATTTTTCAAAACATAATTCAATTTTTTTACCTAAATACAATTTACTTTTCGACCTATCAATTCGGAAGAATGGTTTTCCCATTGAAAAAGCGATCATGCCGATAAATGGACAACTTTTCAAATATCATAAATACCAAATATAATAATACTGATATTTGTGATCAAAGGGACCCCCTCTAAAATAATCAAATTCTTTGTTTCATTTAATCTTTCAAATAAGAACGTAACTTTTTTTTGGTTTGTTTCCAGCAGATCTTAACAGATCTTGCCCCCATCCCTTCCCCAATAAAAACAAGGCTTCTTCATCGGTATCTTCCATTTGGGGGTTTTAAGGTATATTATTAATTCTTAAGCGGTTTTTTACAGTTCTAATGACCGTTTTCGCAATCTACCACAATGTTTTTATTCCGTCAGGTTTCCCCTCTATTCTTGTGCCTTCATTGTCAAATCCATGACGTACTTAAAAGATTTCCCTGGCTTTCCTCGTTTTCTTCTTTCGAAAGTTCCTCAAAGATAATTTTGATATTCTGTCAGCATGCATTCTGCAGCATACCATTGGGTTGTTTGGTTCTACATTTTCGACCTTGTCTTCAATCATTTTATCCTTCTAATCTCTTCGTTTAGTATTCTATCAAACAGTATACGACAACATCGTCTCAAAAATTCTTTTTCATTAGCATTCAACCGAGTTTATTGCATCTTTTTTAATTCTAATTTCGATTCATACGTAACCCGCTCTCCACCATTGTCTTGTATATTGTCTCTTAGTTTTCTTTCGAAAATGTTTTTCTAAAAATTTTATAAAGTCTACTAATAATTGGCCTTCCAAAGCTTATTTTTAATAAAGTCAATATTATAGGTCCCCTCTCTAATATTCACTCCGATATATTTAAATTCCTTTCCTACTAAAATATACCTATTTCTTTCTAGATCATATCAGTTTCCTCAACCATGTGTCTTGACTTTCATTATTTATTTGATCTCATTTTTTATGTTTTTTTAATTTATTAAATGTTACAGATACAAAAAATTTATTTTTCTACCTTTTTTTCAAGTGATACTGACTCAAAAGGGGAAATGTATAAATTCAAGGTTTTGCAGCCGTTCTCAAGTCTTAACATACCCACAACATTTTTAGTTATTTGGATTTGCACTAATCACCTTTCAACATTTTGTTTTCCATCTTGCATGACTTATTGGGTGTCTCCTAAATAATTAAAGTATTTCAACGTCAAGTTAAGGGGAAAGAACTTTTCTGATGAAATAATTTTATATAAATAAGATCTTCATCTTATCTTTACTAATTTACCACTAGTTCATTATGGAAAATGAATATTTTCTAGGATGAAGAGAGGCATGACCTGAGTCTTTTATTTTGGATCCGCAGTTGGATGGTTTAGTAAAATAGTTTTAGCATCTCTTGAATAATGATTGGAAGAATATTTAATAATGGACTTGTTTATTAATAATATCATTCACAACAATACCTTTCAGAATGTTAGCAAATGGGCAAATAAACATATTTACTTAACTAATAATCAAAATATTTTTTATATAAACCATGGTTTAAAACCAAATTTTTTTTCAACTTCATCATTAACTATTCTTAATTATCTGCGTGACGCATGTTAACAAACATTTAATTACATTCTCGTATCCGTATATACAGATAATACGTTAGTATAGAGAATGTTATATAATGCTGCGAAAAAACTGGGCATTTTCTGCAAAATTTGCCGCGTTCTGGTGACGAAAAACTGAATAAAAAAAATTGCTAAATTAGAGAAAAAGTCCCCTAACACGCGGTGTAGCCATAATTCATTTGTGGATCCTGATGCCAAAACCAATTGGAAGCAAAACGTCTCTGCCGTCTGATACAACCTACCCTAAACCATGCATACGTTTTTTCAATTGAAGAAACCTTCGTTTCTTGAGCTGAAGCTATGCGATTTTGAAAAACATTCATTAATTTTGGGGACAATTTCTAGCCTTCGGACTTTTTAAATTTTTTCAAAGGCTCAAGTGTTTCTATAATTCTTGAGAACTGTTCTCTATAGAAAAATCGCTTAAAAAGGTAGAATAGTCCAATTTCCAGTTACTCAATTTTGAAAAATCGCTAAAATTTAAATTTTTGCGGCGTCTTCAACTAAAATTAAAGATAGAGTTTTTTGTTTTAATAAATGTGTTGCTTATAATTAGATCTTTTAATAAGGTAATCAATTTTTAAGTTTAGTTGATTTCGCAAAATATGGCGTCTATTGAAATTTTTAAAAAATTTTACATAAACAAGATTTTCTCAAAACAGCTCAAATTTTTCTTAAATTTTTGGTTAGAGGAAATAAATTCAAATCCGATGACATAAACGAGATATTGCTCTATTCTATTTTTTTAAAATTACAAAATGAAATTTTTGAAATACCTCTCACTGTTATTAATATGAGCATTTGAATAATTTGTATAGATTTTTTAACTTGTGAGTAGAAGCTTCAAATGACTTTGAGAAGTTTTAAAAAACTCAATAGATTCCTGTGAAAAAGCTATTTTAAACCCGAAATTGAAAAATGTAAAAAATGTTTTTTGCGGCTTTAGATGTCAGCTGGCAGAGACGGAAAGAAGAACCTTTGTGAGCTGGCAAAACCCTAAAACCAGCCCACATGGAATTAAACATTTGCTAGGGAAAGTCTGTCCCATTCTGGCACCTCTAGTTCTTCATATTTTGGTAGTGCGAAGTGTAAGCATTTCTTAATTTTTAAAAAAGAAAATTTCAGCTAGAAAACTTGACCAAAGTGAGACACAAATAAATAAAGTTAATTACAAGGACGTAAACTCGTATTGATTGGGAAAGAAACGAACGTACCAATGTAAAACCAAAACGGCCTATGAACGGGAAAAATTTGGGTAGTGAATGATCGGTAAGCGCCAGTAATCAAAGTACATCAAATTTTTTCCCACCAGTTTTGTATGTATCTTCTTGCGAAAAGGAATGTTTGAACATTCTCGACATCGTTAAAATTTATTTCATTGCTCGTCAAGTAAAATCCGCTGATATTTTGAGGATTTGAACGCGTTCCTTTTTGTGAAGCCACCACCTAAGCGTTCCCTACCAACACAGTCGTACGTAAGCATTTCCGTGAACTTACTCAATTAAGAACCCTTACAATTTTGTCTTAAACTCTTTTGCTTTCCATTCGCAATTTAAAATATTAAATAAATTACCTCTAAGAGACAGTAAAAGCAAGAAATCTCGGCACTAAAATGTTAAATTCTATTTAGAATGTTTAAGTTCAGTATATTTTGAGGCCTTGGTTCTTGTTGCCCTAACCTTATCGCCTCTGCCCAAGGTGAGATTATTAGACGTGATAACGTTGGTTTGAACAAGTTTCGACACGGCCCGACTTAAATTCATTTCCCAGTAATTCGAATCTAAAACTTTTGACTTAGAAAAATCATATTTACCAGTTTATTATCTTTTGTTCATCTACTCATTTTATATAAAAAAAACTCTTTTTTTCTCGTTATTGTAATGTTTTCTTAATATATAACAAATGTTACACTATTACCAATTCATTCGTTTTTGAAAACTCTCAAACGACAATCGTAAATACATACCTAAATTATTAAAAAGGAAAAGTATTAATTAAAATCTCACATTTCAAAATAAAAAGTTGCATGAACAGGCCAGGACGTAAACTCAGTCTTCAGTTCTTCAAACAAGCACCTGAACTCATGCGTCCCTCCAGTCACTTATCAATTTTTTACATATTGAAGGTGTTGACGGGGTGATATTTGTTGATTTTTGCTGCTGAAGACGGGATGTTGTTTTGCAGAAGAAACAGTAAAAGTACGATTTCGCAAAATCGGTTTTGAAACATTTTAAAAATAGAAGAAAAACAGTTTCATTGCAGTTTTGCATTTCAAACAATTCTTTAAATTGTAAATATTACTTCCCTTTTACGAAAAATGCCATCATTTAAAAAGCCACATGATTGTTGAAGAACGAATTATGGATAAATTTCTTTGAAAGACAAATCTGTTTTCAATTTTGTAGTTGTAGGAAGACCAAAATGTTAAACTTTTAAAATTTTCAAAAATTCAGAGTTCATAAAAATTAATTTTTATCCTTCAAGTGTTTTTTCTCTATTCTTACCAGAAATTCGGAGCCGTTTTGAAAAAATTTTGAAAATGTCGAAGCTTTTTAAAAAGTACCCAAATTTCAAAGATTTTAAAAATTTCAAGCTTCACTCAGAAAAAACGGTTTCTTCAATTTAGGAAGGATCGTACGTGTGGTTTAGGCTAGTAGTAATCACAGACGGATGGACGGACGTTTGGATAAAACCACTTTTCGACTCCAAAGTATTACCGTTTAATGCGAAATCGATTTTCCTGTATTACATAACTTTCTCTATACTACGTATCGCGAATATACTACGTATCGTCACATACAAATATACTAATATACGTATATTCTTGCGTATTGAAAATAAAAGCAAATACAAGTTTTTTTTTGTCTAGATAACAAATTATCATAGTTCAAATCCATCAAACGTATTACAGCATTTCCCAAAAGGTGAGATACAAAAACAGTACGAAATTTTCCATTACTGATTGTCATTTAAAGGTAGTTTATTTTTACATAGTTCATATTGCAAAATATAGATGTATTTATCTAATCAAGAAAAACAGTAATTTGTCCAATCTGGGCAGACGTTGTTAAAGCGGTGACAAATATCAAATGCGTGGAATACACGACCAAGAACCCAACTGCAAACGCATTTTTCGAAACTCAGTGGTCAGAGCAACTGGTCGTAAATCAACGATGCAGGTTTGATTCCTGTCAGGAATTACATCTTTGTACTCAATTAATACGTTATCAGGTCACAATATGGTTTATCACTAGAACGGATAAACATTTCCCTCATATTTCATTTCCATAAAAAGTGACAGGTTGTGACACTTTTTGGAAAGTGAATGCAAAATGTATTCAAAACGTTCACTATCTTAATTCCAAGCGAGGTTAGGTTAATTCTACTAACAAATTATAAATAAATGCACATTTGTAAAAATTTTAATAAGCGGGATCAAACTAATTACATTATATAGTAAAAAAGTTCAGCAAGATCTTATAAGCAATAAATAAATACGTATTTTCCGCTAAACATTCTTATCTTTTAATTCTCAGACTTAGGTAAAACAGAGGAACAGAAGAAAAAGGCATGCCGAACTCCATCCTCAATACCCCCGATTTAAAACCCGGTGTCAAACGATTTCAGCTACAGAAAAGTTTTGGTCTTTCAGTAATCTACAAGCCTTAAAGATCTACAGATACAAAATATTTGTTCTGTAATTTCTCCATTTTTTTAAAGTAACATTAGACTAATGAAATCATATTCTCTAAACATATTCGTTCCCCAGCATACAATTTCAGGAAAATGCAATTTTAAAGTGCAACTGATGTTTTAACAATACATGATAATATATTTATTTATCGAACTCCGTTATCATATTTATAATTTTATAAAAAAATTTAATATTTAGATTTAAAGAACGACTTTATCAAGTTTTTGAGATCGAAATTCACCCCCTTGTTTCCTTTGAGACTAAATAAGGTGATTTGTGCATTGGATCCCTACAACATGGCGAATAATCATTGGATATAACTAAATAAGTGAAATTCCTTATTTTCTTTGTGAAATGGGACTGATTGAATGGTCCACTTAGTCTCAGTCTACCCCGACTAAGCCGTATAAAAACATTGTTTATTTAAAAATGGAATCATAATAAAAATATTGATTTCTTTTACATGACCCGTCAAATCGTCTTTATTATGTTTTGGAGTTCATACATTTTGAAATGGCTCCACCTACCGAAATTTACATTAAAAATTTTAAGAAGACCAAAAAAGAAATAAAATTATAAATTTTACAACAATTAGGATCGTTCTGTTAGCATTTATCACAAGGCACAAACACAAATGGTAATTTTAATGAGTTCGTAATAGTCTCTAAGGTCTTTATTAAACGTGTAAAAGACATATTCCTTTCTCAATTAATAAGAACAGAAGAAATTACCTTTATTGCAAAATTTTTTAATAAACCCACAGACTTTAAGGATTCTGATTATCCCCTAGAACTGTTAAATATTAAATTACTAGTGATTTAAAATTAGTTTCAGACTTTTTATATTATTTCTAACGATTACATAAAATATGATAATGATATTTTCAATTGAGACACTGTTAATATTTTTGCCATTTTCTTGAAATTTCGTTTCGTCACATTGCTTGGAATACAAAATACCCGCCCCAATCTTAATATAATCACATTATCGTTTACAAAATCAAGTTTGTTCCTCCTTGCAAGAATTTTGGGAAAGTTCTCTCGTGATGATAGTGATTAATGTGTTCCCGGCATCAGTAAAAAATAAAATTCGGCAGGTTTGATCTGGCTATTCCTCTATCTACTACGCTTTAATCCACGGAGCTATCACAAAGGTACCTTGCACCGATGAGGGTGTTTAGTAATTTATCTTGAAATTTATGTTCTTATAATGTACAACATTTTACTTGATTACAGCAAACTCCATTCTTGATAGAATGCGGAATCATCAACGCATATATTCTATAGTTGATTCTAGTTAGAAATATTTCGATTCAATGTCTTTTGTGTAGGGCTCATGGTAGTCTATCCTGCGAACTGCTATCTTGCCCCTCCCATATCTTCAAGTGATCTCCATTACGCGATAAGACTGAACTGTAACTCGTCGTAACACCCGTCTGAAATACAGAACCGCGTAGTATTTAAGGAATAACTTATGATTTTTAAAACCAATTAACACAACTAAGAAATTTCGGACAATTTGCATTCGTTATTCGGGAAAAATTGTAACCTAACTTGAAAGATATAATTAACAATATTTTAATTTTCTGCCAAATAGTTGATTGATTGCTTCTTCAAGAAATTATAATGCATAATGTAAACAAGCAGTAGTTGCACTACAACCATACTTTCTTCTCTAATGTCACTGCTCCCTGTTATACTATTCATGAATTGGGAAAAAAGTTTTCCAGTAAGATCTCTATTTTCAATTTTGTAGTTTTAAAATAAATTTTTAATTTTCAAAAAAATATAGAGTTCCCCGAAAATAGGACGACCAGCGCCTCGGTCAGATAGTACAGAACAGGCTTCTGGTATCTAAAGGACGACAAACCCGGCCCTTTTCGGCTAAGTCTTTCAAAAATTTAAAATTAATTACAAAATATTGGACTATTACCTGAAATCACACCGATAACAGAAGAAATATTCCTTCGGTTCAGAAACCCGTTAAAGCTGAAGCGTCACCTGACGTTAACCATTTTGCTTTTTCTGTTTCAGTTGCCACTTGAAAAGTAGTTAATATAATAAACCTATACTAAATAGAGACATAATCGTTTCAATATATTTTTTCGTTTTTATATGTCAATCCTTTTAATTTAAATATATGGTATATAATATAATATAAAATTTATAATATAGAATATTAAATATATTAATATAATATAATTATATTTTAATAGAATGCGAACTTTTCTCTATGAAAGAAAGTACAATATTTTACTTTCCTCATGCGTACTTCAGTACCCCATTTATAATAAAACTGGAAGGGGCTTTTAATTATTCGAGAAGAAATCTAATGTCTAGAAGTAGGACGGTTTAAAAAAATACTAGTGATGCTAAAACAGCGCGTACTTTTTCACCCGTATTTTCCGAAACATGCAATCTAAAAGTTTCGAAAAATTGCACATGATCTTATTTAAAATCTTATTTAGGAAAAAGCATCAAAGGGAAAAAACTCAAATTTCAATATTTTACTTGTAGGAATGCAAAATCAGTTTTAAACGAACATGGACCTGCAATATTCTCTTAAATGCACTTCCACTATCAACCATAAAATAATAAAATTATGGAGCCATTTGTTTGAACATTTGAAAAATGTCCAGGGCTTCATTAAATACCCTCCCCTTTTAATATCGGTTTCAAATTCAAGGCGCTACAACATCACCAGATGTTTTGGGGGTATGTTTGGTGAAAAACGCTGAACGGTTTACCGCTAGCGTTGTTCGAGGACGGACGGACAGACATTTTTCCGTCAGTCGATTTTCGCTATCAACCACCCACAAAACGGATTCTGGGTAACCGATTTGGAAGTTTTTTTTAAATTAGCAAGTGGATTTATCATTTTCTCACAGGGGCCCTGTAATATGCGTTTCTGCCCGACAATTCGCCGTTTTCGTAGCATTAGTAACTTTTTTTTGCTTAAGAAGAAAGTGCATTAATATGAAAATTTAGATTATGCATTCGGAAAATTTTTATGCTTTCATCAAAGCAATTTTCCAAATTCAAAACATTTATACAATTTTTATCTTCATTTGTAAATTAGTTATACCAGAAGAAAGTAAAAGTTCATGAAATTTGAAACAGATTAGTAATTTTAATGTTGAAAAAACCCAGAGATATTAATAAAGGTGATTTTCTACATTTTGTAATAACGTATAGTGTATCAGATGAAGAGTGTAAAATAAAAAGAAGTTCTTTTAGAAAGTTTCAATAATGCAATATAGCATAATGTAACATACCCTCAGAAATATTGGAATATCATTTGTTAGAATCCCAATGAAATTCTATATAATATCAATTTTGAAAAATACATTATTTAAGAAGTCAGTAATGTTTTTAATTTTTTTTCGGTACAAAGCATTCACAGGTCCTTTTCCTCAAGAGTCTAAAATAAATACATGTTCATGAGTCTTTTTGAAATATTTTTTGGAGTTCGTGATTTAAAGCCGAATTTCCTTCAAAACCCCCAAATACTATTTTTTCTTGATATCATTGTTTCTGTAGTGTGCTGCGCATTCAGAATGTAAAATATGTAAAATTTTAATGAAGTCTTCTTTTAATATTGTCCCAAATTTTTTTCCGTCCTGTTCCTCAACTTAAAAACTATGATATTAATGAAAGAACATTTTAAATTCAGTGGGACTCAGTTTAATAAATATATTTATTTACCAACGAAATAGAAAAGTTGAATAAAAAATGTATTGCTACAATGAATATCATTTCAATTTGTAGAAAATCTCTGAAGAGATGAATATTAAGTTATAAATAATAATCAATTAGCTGACCAAAATGAAATTTCATTTTTGATTAAATAAACTTCGTTTTTTAATACTATTGCCCAGGAAATAAAAATCCTTGGTTTTATTGGCAACGTTATTTAAACTCCGATTTCAAATATGAAACTTTCTTTGACAATTGGAAATTATTGTTTTGTATATATTTTTAATTCTCTTTTTAAATACTAGGTCATAACATCACTGTGACTTTTTATGTTTGGGGTTTTTTGAGGAGAATAGAAGGGACATCACGAACCATCTATCCCAGGCCCGAACCGGCCTTCAACAGGAAGCTACGGCCTTGTCGTCCATTTTTCTTTCTCTCTATAACCTTGACATCATATATCCCAAAATCAAATACATCAGAAAATTCCTTTAAATTTTCCCTCATTTGAATTACGTTTTCCTGTGTTCTTTCCACGTGGGGGTAAGTGGAAATGAAACCTCTGACTAGGTAGTAAGTTGGCCTCGAGAAGAAAGACATCTTTTGGTAATATCTACTCTTACAGATTTTATCCCAAAGTTGAATTTTGGTGAAACAGGGGGCAGAACTCTTTTCAAACTCACAAAGGGTCAAAACCCTTGTGTGGTCATCCGTGGCTCTGCAGACAAAATTTTTTCCCCCTTCGGATAGCACTGCCACTTCTCTTGACATTCGTTAGTTACCCCTATCCCAGAATGAAGAACAGACCCTTTCTGTTCATGCTCCTGTGCACTGCGATAATTGAGCGAAGGCTGGTTTGTCGACTATAGAAGAGATGCTGGTACTGTCCTCCAAACTCTTTAAACTTTCTTGTATGGTTATAAAACTATGCGTGAAGGGATGATTTTTTAAAATCTTTTATAACTAATTTTGGGTTTTGTTAACACTGTCTTTGTCATTATTTCTTTTAAAATTAGTCATATTTTCTTTTTTACTCTTTTAATCTTATAATTAATAAAATATTTTAACTATTTTATACTAATTTCAAAAATTTTGCAATAATATTAACTATAAATTTACAAGATATTTGAGCACAATACAGTTCTTTATTTTATTAAGAAGATTTAAATTTTATTTTTGTGAAAATAATAAAAACTGAGTTTGTTTTCAGATTTGGGAAATTATGATCTCATTGAATCTCTTGTGTTTCCGTGTTGATCTAAAACCAAATGTATTTTCAGGTTCGATATCATTCATGTTGAATCTTTGAAACCATTTTATCATGCGTATATCTTTGGCTAAATATTTCACAATTAATCATTACAAACAAGGACGGTGTGTTTCCTGTGAATAAAAACCGTTTCTTAGCTTAATATCGATAACCGTGTCAAGGTTTCAGATGTTTGAATTGCGAGAAGAGCTTCTTGAATCGAACTAAACCTCCCGAAACTGTTTCTGGGTCATTAAAACCCTAACATAAATTGGAAAAATAATACGATTCGAACCTGTGTTCCGCTTAAATATTTAATGGAAAATTGTCCGGGAAATTTAAATTTTTAACTAAATCTCAATCCTTTAAAGTTTATTCAAACAAGTTTTTTTTTCTTTCTTAACAGCTCGTTTTAAGAAAATTACATTGATTCGTAACATTTAAGGTTTTCAAATTGTTCTTTTTTACTCGTGGTTATTCAAAATATTTAGAAAATATTTAACTATGTAATTTCCACAAATTAAAATTAAAATTTGCTGTTTATATTATTAGCTATTTATTAAAGATATCAATTATTACAATTTTGCTTTAAATATGTAATGTGATTTGAAAAAAATTAATTATGTTACTTCTATTCAATCATATCAGATTTGTACTTTGCTGTATATTACTAATAAATAAATAAATAAATAAAAATATCACTGGGAAGGGGTAGATATAATCTTCTAGCAGTGTAACAGAAAAATAAACTTTTGAAAATATATGAAAAAATAAGACAATTATATTTTCAAATTTTCTAATAGAGAGGTTCCTAGTTCCTTTCCGATTATCCTATAAATTGCATCAATTTTACAAATAGTCTAACAATATTAACAATAGCAATTTTTCAATGATAATCTACTTGGGACACCCGCAGTGATTTTAATTGATTAACGAAATCACTGTTTGCATCACCTCTCATATAGAAAAAAAAGGGGATACATTTTCCCTAATGCAATAAAAAGTGTTCTTTCATTTCCTTTAAAAAGGCTTTAAAAATGTCAAAATACATTTTTAAATACGTGAAAATAATTTCAATTTGCTTGATAGGAATTTTATATTATGTAAATGCATTATATTGTGTTTAAAAATTTTATTAATAGTTATGTTCGCTTGAACCATTAGATTTAAAATAGTTTGTGAAACAAAACTTTCAATCTATTAATTTAATCTACAAATTTCTCACAATATTAGATACAAATTGACTTTTTTCATAGTAAAGAACTCGATAAAAAATGTCACGCCTTCCCTGACCCCGCCTTGGTTCGTCAGCGTCCACGGGGTTCAGAACCAACGTCAGTGCAATTGGCGGTGATCCTCCGCCCGCCCAATCCGTTTTTTTTCTGTGCCTCTCCTGTTACCTCCTCTTCTTCCCCCACCCCTCCCTCCCTGTTTCCCCTGCTCACGTTAGAGGCAGCGTCACTGACCTGGGAAAATTTTCCCCTTTGAGATAACTGGGGAAAATCTTCGAGGGAGGAAGGGACTTCTGAAACTTGAGAAAGCCAATATTTAAAGGGGGATACGCCTCGACGCCAAGGTTAGTCAAGTTCCATCGATGGTTGTCAAGCTGTGGAAAACAGATTTGCCCAAGGGATCGCCCCTATTCTGTGAGTGGGTATACGTTGTAGTAACGTACTGAGGCACGCAGTAACCCTGGTCTTTTAGGCACCGATCAGTAGCAGTTCGGAAGATCGTGAAATCCGAAAGCTAGCGCCTCTCAAGAAAAGTAATGATAAAAAAGTCTGCGGCATTGTATAGCACCACTAGTTTTCAATTTTTCAGTAACTCTCGTAATTGGCATTTTGACACACCTTTTTCACTAATTGTACCAGTGCTTTAAGCTTAAAAAGAGTAAGTGCTCAAATGTTCAGATACGTTTGTGAATGCAACAACGAAAACAAAATACTCTCGTCTAACCACATCAGCTATTATCAGATCTTAATGTATAATTGATTTGAATACCTGAGTTAAAATATCAAAATCAGCAAGGCTGTCTAAAAAGGTATTGCATGACGGACGTAATAAAACTGATCTTATTTTGCTGGTAGGATTGCGCCAGTCGGCCCATCGGCCGCGTGTCGCAAAATTTCCATCTCGCAAAATAAAATGTCACTTTTACCATTCGTATCATAAATAACTACAGTCGACTTCGGTTATAGTGAACTCGGATACAGTGACCTCTCGGTTATAGTGAAATTAAGTCATAGGTCCCGTTTTACTTACAAAACAAGTTAAAGATGATTCGCCTATAGTGAAGTCAGAATTTTGGCTGTACTAGGAAATTTAAGGTCCTGTAAATTAACTCCCTTCTGAAAAAAATGTACCACCACAGGGACACAAATTCCAACACTAGGCAGAATGGAAACAAGATTGCCAGGCAAAGAAGATCTCTAAGAAGTCTCCCCTGAGGTGGAGGTAGCGGACTCGGAAAGGGGGCCTTACTGATAACCATGTGCTTCTGTATCACGGCGGAAACAAAGGCAGTGTCCTGCGTAGGCTACAACTAGCGGCGGTGACACACGACTGTTTGCTTCAGTTTCAAGTTTGATGTTACTTGACATTCCACGCGACAACGCGCGTGATGTTCTACGTAGGCGATAGGAAGCGCTCGACTCCCACATCCGCACAGCCTGGCGACACCTGCTGCGGAAAAGCGATCTGTTTCTTTAGCTGCTTGCCCCACACCGCGACCGAAAGGATCTCCTATGTTATTAGACGCATAAAAGGGCCTTCGGAGAGTGAGACGGTGTATCACGTACATATTTTGCAGAATGATGGTTGTTTTTCGTGTTTCTCGGGGCGTCACTGCTTTTGGGCATTAGTTCCCTAATTTTAGTGCATTTTTTTTCCGGGGGATGGGTGATCATCCCCGATGGATGGCGAGATCAGCGCCGACCTACCCCGTCGGCTGTGGGTTTCCCTAACCAGTCTCTCCACCAGCGTGGCACCGCCCCGCCCGGGGTAAGCTCTAATCCCGACCGATCTCCCGGAATATGTGGTAGTGTAGTGCATGTTAGTATAAAATTGTGTAAGGAGGATAGGACAAGAAAGGAAGGGGAGATCGCGCGGTCGGCCCGATTGTTAGGGTCTGCTCCGGCATTCGTCTGGTGTTGATCGGAGAAACCGGAAACACCGATCAGAGCAGCCGCTGCCAAAATTTTCACTCCCGACGGGGACCGAATTCGACTAACAGGAAAGCTAGTGTCGAAAATCTGCAGCCTCAGACCAGGACTCGGTCAGAGGGGCTCAGTGACTCAGTTGATGCACTGGATTTACATTGACACAATGCTGCCCACCTCCTGTTAAATTGAACTCGTCGTCTACTTGCCTTGAGTTCGTCGTATGCCAACACAACGATCTCCAACAAAACAGGACTCCGTCCCTTACCCTCCATTGCTTTTAAAAACAATCCTATCTTCCAGCGCTGCGTCGATCGTCCTATTCGATAAGCGGCAGGGGAATTTGGGTCAGAGACGCGCTCGGTGACGTTTCTCGTCGGGGTCCCGGTTAAACATGCCATGTAGGTTAGAATACGAATTTTCTTTGAAAAAAGCCAAGCGGGAGAGGATTTCAGTAGACTTTGTCAGTTGCGGCTCGCGGTTTTCTAAATGGGAAGGCTGCTCATGTATTACATTATATTGCATTTTCATTTCTATAAATCTCTTTCGTCCGACAATGTCTGTATGCTTCGCCTGCTGATAACAGGTGGATAAATGGGGTGGCGCTCCCACCATATGGAAAACTAGTCGAATGCTGCCCTGAGCTGCATAATTAAAAATCTGGTGAGCACCTTCTTTAGACCCCAAAACCCACACTTGAAGGCTGCCTGGTCCGGCCCCGTCCTCACAAGCCTGTCGTGAATGCAGACGACACGAAAGTTTACACAGGCCGTATGGCGGAATGAAGTGAGTACTAACGCTTTCTCTTTCTTGTCAATAAGCTACTGCGTTACGGACGGCCCTTAACGAACTGGCAAACAAATTTGATATGATTGTTATATAATACAACTCAAAAATCAATTATTAATAAATAAATGCATTTATAAATATATTTTTGAATTTCTTTTTCGAGGGGGTTTCTATGGGAGAGGATCCCTTACAATCACATATATTTTGTTTCATACGTTGATGTGTAATCGAGAAAAAAATGATAAAACTCTATGATCAAAATTTTTTGAATTTTGAAGTTAAATTAGGGTTAAAGACAAAAAAATTGCTTTCCATATCGTTTTCGATCTGTTAAAACATTTAAAGATGCGGTTCACCGGAGATTTACCATCGATGCTGTTTGGTATTTCCCCATTGTTTGGCTAGAACAAGAGATCAATAATCCTTCAATAATTTTAATTTATCTGATAAAATATTTGTATTTAATAAAAACCAAAACAGCATCGGTTTCCAAATTTCCAACAGCATTGACTTTCGTGTCACTGGTCTTGGACTTCTGATTCTAGTACCTGCAAGACTAACCAGTTTTATAGAAAAGAATACATTAGACACCGACAAAACAAATTACCAACCCAATTTCCTGCAGACAATTTTCTAGCCCATTAAACAAATTGGAATAAATGATCCTTAATATACAGATCAAAGCGTTCATTGTTGTCAAAACAAAAATAAAGGCATTCTCAACTAATTACGGATGCTGACTTAGAAATAAAAAGACTGGCGTAGGACGTTCACTTGGAACTTTTCAATTGCTTCGGGATTTTGTCAATGGGTTGGTGTTGCGTCGGCGTCAGCGCCGCATAGCGCTCCGTGGAGTATCTGGGCGTGGATCTGCGGTCGAGTTGCGTTGTCCATCGTGCGTGACTGCTGGGAGAAGTGGTGACAGACCTTGGTGCGCAAGGGCGAGAGAAGCCGGAAGGACAGGTTTCTCGTCGCGCAAGATGTTTTCCCCAGCGAAATTGCTTAAACGCTCAGGATATCAAATCGAAAATTACGAGCACGTAGTCGATATTCACAAAACTAAATTACTGGGAAATTAAGTTATGAAATTTTGTGTTTGACTCGACGTTCAGAGGTTGAAGACCTACAATTCATGTTCAAAATCAAGGCATCCATTTACCATTGTATCTAACTATTCTATTGTGTTTGATTGCTTTACAAAATCGCTTCAAATAAAGAAACTATTATCATCCCTTTTTATTGAGTAAGAAATTAAATTAATTAATACAGAGTTACATATATTATTTACAAATGATCTAGATATGTGATTGTTGCGTGGTTCGTTTCTAGTGCAGTTATTCGTTTCTCATCAGAACATCATACAGTAACTGATCATTCACCTCTCTACCACACCATCTTACACACAGTTAAAAACAAAGGCAGCTCTTCAAAGATATCAAGAGCTGGTGAGGGTTTGGAGCATACTGACCTTCCTCCTCCGAACTGCGTACTCGTTTTACAAAAAAAAAAAAAAAAAAAAAAAAAAAAAAAAAAAAAAAACATTGATGGATCATTACATGAAATAATCCGGTTTCATTTTGGGAGTGTAAGACACGTTTGAAAAAATTTGAATTTTTGTAATTTAAAATTTTCATTTTAATGAAAAAGGAAACCCCATTTTTTAACCAGTTTGATCGAAAAAAAAGGAAAAGAAAAATTAGCCCTTTTTCCCAAAATTTTGAAAATTCAAGGGGTACCCAAAAAAATTAAAATATCTTTGGATCTCGGAACCGGGCCACTTCTCAGGTTTTAAAGTTTCATTTTAAAACCTTTTAACCTGAAGACTTATAGTGAAAATTCTGTCTTAAAATCCGCTCTTTTTTTCCCCAACTGGTGCCCCATACGGGCACCCCACAGAACAAACAATAAGCCCCCGCGAGTCTCTGACATGTGATGGCGTAGTGCGCTGTGTGAGGGGGATAGGGCAAGAAGGGAAGAAAAAAAAATCGCCCCTGGCCCGTGCCCTTTTTTGGGAACTGCCCCGGCATTCAGGTGTTGATCGGAAAAACCCACGGAAAACTCCGTAGGACCGGCCCTTTTCTCCAATGACGGCGATGATTCACAAAAATTGGTTAAAATCCCCCTTCGGCTAAACCCCGGCCCCCCCGTCAGACGACGCATTTGTTTCCCGAAAAAAGTCGGTAAAACATTTTTTTCCTTCTAAAAAAAGTAAGCAAAATAAAACGTGGGCTCTTTTCCCGGGCCTTACGGGGTTGCCCCGTCTCCCCTATCGTTGCGACATGACGGCTCGGGTGGCAATAGAGCATCCAATATGTGGGGTTTGTTGCAAAATGGAAACCCGGGACGGCGAAACGCCAAAGTCGCAATCGGGGTTTAATACTTGTTGTTTTTTTGAGGGCCCTTTTTTGACCCGTCTAAAACCGTTTTCTCCCTCGGGCTCTTGTTTCATTTTACCACCATTGTATCAAAAAGGTCACAAAGACTCTTTGGGTGATACTAAAACCGGACCTGCTTTGGCCATCTTGGTTACTTTTTAATTTGACCAAAATGTCCCCGGTTTTTGACTAAATTTTCGATATCTTATAGCTGAGCAATGCTTTTCCTCCCGTACTTTAGTATTGGGTGGAAAAGTAAAAAGGGGAAGGGAAATGTTCTAAAGCATTTTCTGGCCCCTGAAACTTTTTAATATTTTAAAAAGCTTGTTCATTTGAGGGGGTTAAACTGGATGTACGGGGGGATTTTCCCAGCCGATGTCTAGCATTAAGACCCTTAAAATAAGATGTTGCGTTGACTTTGGGCTTTTCCCGGAGCTCAATAACAAAAAAGCATAATCTACACGTGTCCGCATGAACAAACAAATGAGGATCATGCGTAGATTTTCTTAACTCACGTTTTCCCTTCACCGTGCCCCTTAAAATCACGTAGTTATTCGCTGCGTTTTCCCCCATTTACTTCGCCAAATATATCGAAAATTTGTGTAAAAAAAAACCACATCATTGATAAACAAGAAAATCCCCGTTGTACCCCAATCACTAGAAGAATAATCTTCGTAAATTTTCAATAGAGATGAATCAGTTAAATTAATTCAAATTAAATAACAGAATCTTCAAAATAAAATTTGGCGTCTCAACATTTTAAAATTTTTGGATTACTTAAGGTTTGGGGTGTTATGCTTTTAGAATAGTCAGTTTCTGTTTAATTAATTTAAAAATTTTAAATTTTTTATTAAACATTTTGGCTCTTTAAAACAAAAAAGAAAAAAAGGTAATGCATTTTTTTCTGTATATAAACATTGCTTGCGTTTTGGATTTCCATGTTTTTTAAAAAAAGTTAATTTCTCTAAACCCTTTTCTCAAGTCCATTCAAATAAAGAAAATTTTTTGGAATCATTACATAATTTTTTCCAAAAGGGTTTTAAAAAACATGACATCGGTCTCAGATGAAAGAAAGATATGACAAAGGGGCTTGGCGGGGATTTCACTAATTAGTTGACAAGACAAAGCCCAAAGACATCACCCAAAAAAAAAAAAAATTTGATTTTTTTTAATTTGAAACGTCCCGTCTATCTAAAAAAAAACAACCCCCTTCTTGGGCGCTTTTGAAACAAATTATTACCCCCAAAAGGGATTTGGACGGGGAAAAGGTTATAAACCCTTGATTCCACAATTCCTACGTATACGTTTGATTCCATCTCATTCAAAATTGTCATCAATTTGATTCTGTTGAAAAGGTTTTTTATTCCTGATTGTGGTTGATCTTTATGACCATTTTCTCTAAAAATGTTAAAATCTTTTTTCATTCGTGGTCTTGCGCCTCTTTTTTTTCGTTCGATGGCCCCCGGAACCTTCTCCATCGAAAAAAGGGAATCGCTTTGGATTAAGTCTTCCCCCAACCTGATCCGGTTCCATACTTAAAAACCCTGGCTTCCCCCCTTGCTTTGGGAGGGCCTAGACATGTTTTTTTCCTTAAGAACCTGTATCAAATATAAGAAACGATATTTTTTTATAAAAGGGTCTTATCTTTTTACCGGAAAAATATATCAGACCGCCCCGATCATCCCCGGTTTCGACAGATTTTTAAAAAACCAAAATAAAATTTTATATTTTTTTTGCCCTAAAACAATGCTTATTCTTTCTCTCTTTGCCAAAAAACGACCCTTAACGCCGGTTGTTTTTGGTACAAAGACCCCCTTGCGATCGTCTAAACATCTCTATATTTGTATAAAATGACATTTCCAAAAAAAAAGGGTTTCCCGTCAGTTTGGTTTTTTGTTTTGGACGTGAAATTGGTTTAATACTCGTCTCAGGGATACAACTTCCATGCAATGGCGGTATTCTTTGTGTATCAAAAAACCGAAATTTGTTCATATCATTATTGGGGTTAAACCCTTCACTCTGACTCCTCAACCCAGTTACATAAATATTAAAAAAATGATTTGGAAACTTAACCTTTCGAAACATTGATGAAACTTTTATTTTCAGAAAATATTTTTTCTTTCCTCATCAGCCCCGGTGGGAGTGACAAATGCGACTGGTTAAGTGGTTTTACCAATCAAAGCTTTTATTCGAACATGCATCAGTTATTTCCTTTTTTTATTTAACCTTTTTTGGTTTGGCACAAAAAAGTAGTTTAAAACTGAAAATTTTATTTTTCAAAGCCACTGTCCAAAGGGGAGATTTATTTTTTTTTGGTATACCCTAATCTGGAAGATGAAAGGTTTTGGATGATTCCTTTTCCCCAAATTTTAAAGAGGTTTTTATAGATGGTGGAGGGAAAAAAAACAATTCAAAAATTATTTTAAAAAAATACATTGATAAGATTACGGGGATGATTGAAACTATTTTGGAAAATCTATGGACAGTTTTGTGGTTGACCTATCTACAAACTCAAAAAAAGTCGAAATACTGATTAGAAACAAAAAAAAATTTACTTTTTTTAAAAACCCAATTAAAATTTTATTTTGAAAACTTCAAAATCTAATAAACCTCCAAAAATTTAAAAGGGGCCAAAAATAAAAATTACACCTAAATTTGTTTGAGCAAAACCTAATTGACAAAAGACTGAATTTTCTTGCTGTTTTTTTTGAAAATTTTCAGGGGCTTGATTGAACCCATCCCCCCCGGCTGAACACATATAATATTGATGAAGGTTAAAATCAAGTTACAAACTCCCCAACATATAAAAAATACTTTGGCGAATGAGCGGGGGAATCAATCTTACCACAAGACGTACATCTGCGGAAAGGGCTAACTTTTTGTAATATCCAGACTACACCCCTTTCTGAAAAAAAATAAATAATTAATCTGATTCCCTGTGAAAATCAATCTCATTCTCAGAACGGAATATTTTAAGTGAATTTATCATCGAAAAAAAAAATAAAACTAAAAATCCAAACATGGAAAAAATACATTTTTAAAAGGTATTTTTTTCAGTACTTTTTTAAATGTACATATTTTGTGCATTTAAGTTTTTACAAATTGTATTTTAATAAAACAGTTATTGGGAAAAAGATTGTTGAACTCTTTTAAGCCCATGGAACTTTCCCTTTTTCCTTTAACACGTCACTGTGGAAACCAGTGGATTGCTCGTAAACAAGTTTGTTACGAATTAAATAATGTTTTTATTAAATATGGAATGGGAAAATAATTATAGAATATTTTACAAGTTTTTTGAAAATTTTAAAGGGAATTTTTTAAATTCATTTTTTTGGGGAAAAATTTTTTTAAATTTTGGAACTCTAAAAATGTATTTTTTGACATTTTTTAAACTAAAAGAACATTTTTCAGCCTTTAAAACTATCAAAAATGTGGGTTGGGGTGTAACCCTACATTGATCTTTCCCCTTTTTAAAAATGTCGAAAATTTTTGGTAAATACAAATAACAAATCAAATTTTCCCGGGAAAAAAGGCGGGCAAACGAATTTAGAATAACTTTTTTAAAATATAAGAAGGATTAATTATTTTAAAAAAAGTTTGCCGGGTTTAATTTGGGAAAATTGTTTGTTTCCCCCTTCGGAGATTTCAAACTCCCTGCTACAGTTTGAGTCTCAAAAAAGGGATTTGCTAAATTGGGCGAAAAATTTTTAAAATATTACCCCCTAATAACCCAGTTCCAACCCCATATGGAAGATATTGTGTTTAAACCGTGACTTTGGGGAATTGTGGAAAGGTTTTCGAGGGTAAAATTAAAAAACCAGGAAATAACAAAGTTCGATTTTTTACTTCTTAAAACTTGAAAAAACTTTAAAAAAAAGGGAAAGTAAAATTTTCTCCAAATTTTTCATTGAAAGAAATCTTGCTACCGTTTCTTTATTTCCAGAAAAGAGGTGCACGGACGATGTGATTAAAATCCCCCCGTAAAAATGCAAAAAAGGGGAACAGATTTTCAACATAATTTTTAAAAAGAACAAATTTTTTTTCAAAGTATTTTTTTTTAAAAAAGATGTAATATTTTATGTTTTAATTCATGTGAAGTTTTTAAAAAAAATGAAAAAAAAGAATCATTGCCCGGGCAGAAGGGATAAGTATTTTTTCGTGCGTTTGAGTTTAAGAACATCAATCCCGGGTGGGAAAAGCCAATGGGGGAAACGAAAAAAGGGGAACAATGGAGGAAGTGCTGTTCAATGGGCCCCAAACAATGCGGGGGGCTGGAATCGAACGGTCGCATGAATAAATTTTTGCATTTGAAAAAAACGGTTTTCAAAATGAATGCGGGGTTTTAAAATTTATAATATTTATTAAACAGGCCAGGGGGGGATTTCAAAAGATAGAGGGAAATCCGTTTTACTTCCACGTTTAATGGGGTTTTTGGGTCACGTCAAGACGATTGGGGGTTCTTAAACTTTGTTATTCTCTTAATTGCCGCCATGTTTTAATCCTGTTCCTTAATTCCGGGGAAAGGGTTTGGGTGGATTTCTCCCCTCCAAAAAACCCCCAAAAAATACAGGCGGGTGGTAAATGGGGGCCATGAAACAAACGCTATCATTACGGCCCCCAATCCCCCGGGGCGGTCGGAGTGAAGCCAATCCTTCGTTTCCAGTGAGGGGGCCCCTTTTCAAAGATGAGTTCTCTGGTTCATCCCGTTCAGTTGAGGAAGAGCCCTAGCTGGAAGTATCAGATGTGCCATTGGGTTTTCCAAAAAAAAGGGCCTTTTCTTGGGAAATTAAAAAATATTCAATTTGGTATCTCGTTGCAGTCCTCATGGGGGTTTTGTGAACCCCAAATCCAACATTATGGGGGTTTACTTGACCCCCAGTGGAAGGTGTTTCCTGAATCGACAAAATCGAAAATTTTTTAGTTTAACAACATTCGTTAGCAAAGTTGGCACGTAAAAAATGGTCAGTGGCGGGCCGAAAAATCAAAGTGGGGGCGTAGTTAACTCCCAAAAAATCTCAAACATGTCACGAATTCTAACCCCCTGCCTTCGAACGTTTCTGGGCTCCCGGAACGTTACGCACTTGCTCAACGCTCTCTTCACTAGGTCTTGGTCGTCCCCTACTCTTGCCTTTACAAAGGGGGAAGTGTCTTCAAACTGATGATACCATCTACGAATATTGTCCCTGGGGGTCACACCGAACTTAATCCGGAACGCACTTGCCATAAAACAGATTCCCTCTTTCAAACTTAAAACACAAAACCTTTTTTTTTATGCCATCTTTCTCTTTTAACGTTGGGGCATTCTCATTGATGCCAACAAACAAAACTTTTGAGTTTCTCTTTTTTATATATCCCTTTTTGGGTGTAAGTTTGATGTAATAATTTATAACACAGTAAACCCCTATTCTTTGAAACACCCAGTATTTGTTTAAAGCTTATTGAAAGCTTTTGTACATAAAGAAATATATAGAAAAAAAGCCCTAAAAATACTTCGTGCAGAAAACGTATTTGTTAATTTTTTAAAATTTAAAAAAGGGGGTGTGGTGGCAATGACCCTGTTTATTCATCAAAGCTGGTTTGGATGTGGTTCGAAAAAAAAACTGCCAATTTTTGTATAATTTATTGTTTTAAGTATGGTGCAAAAAACGTATTTAGTGAAATGATGTTCAGTAAATGTTGACAAGGTCGTGGATAGTGAAAGTGGGCGTAACATTGTTTCCTTCTAAATAATTTAAAATTTTTTTTTTTTTTTTCAATGTTATTATGATTTGTATCAATGTTGTTATTGATACGTTTTCATGCTAGATTCTAAGTAGTCATTGAAGAAAATATTTCAATTTAAAAAATTACAAAATTATTTTTGTAATTTAAAAACACAACCCTTTTTTCCTTTTTGATTTACAAACACAAATTAATTAAAGTCAATTTATGGTATTTGCTTTTCGGTTTTGTATTGATGCATTCGTTCCCTTAAACCGAGCAATAAGTAAATATACACCTCAGTAAATCGGTTTTACGACGAAATAAATTTCGTGGATTGGCACCTTGTAGTTGCTTGCCCTTTATAAGCAAACGATTTGGAGATAAGCAGACGCGCACTTTACATATGAACTTTCAAGAACATTCTGCACCATTAGTTACTTATTCTGCGTACACATTTTAATCTTGCAAAAATTACAGACCCCGCGCTCGTTTCGATAAAACGGTTATAGAGGGTGTTTATGGGGCGTGTAAACATGAACCAGGTTATTATCTGAAAAACAAGCCTTTTTTTTAATTTCAAAACTTTTATCTCTAAAAATCTTTATTTTTTTAAAAAAAAAGCACATGGGAACAAAAACCCGCACTTCTCCTTTAAATTTTCATTTTTGGGGTTCACTGGGCCAGGTTTATCAAAAATTTTGGGGAATGAAATTTTTGGCAAGAACCCACGACTAGTTCCCCCAGACGGACGTGTTGTTCAAACGGACGGGCGGTCGTTTTAAAAAAAAAATCTTTTTATTAAAAAAACACAAAAATGGGCACTAGATATTAAAATTTATATAAATTTATTAAAAGCGTCGGATTGAAACCCCCCAACCCACCCTCATGGCCCCATCGCTGAAGCCCAGACAAAAGGAGTAGGGTGCGGCGGGCGATGGATTTAAACGCGCCATTCCTGCGTTTGCTCGACCCCGACAGGGAAAATGTTTTTCGGAAATTTACGAAAAAAGGGGAATTTCACCCCTCAAAAAATTTCCCCCGGGGCGGGAAAAATTCGCGGCGCGCCTCGGAGGACTCCGTTCGAGCAACGGTGATGCTGGTTCGAAGGCGATTGTAACCCGATAGCATGGGGTTTTTTTTTTTGGGTTAAATTAACGGCGTATCTTCGAAAGTATGTAAAAGTGGAGTGCACGAACCTTTTTGCATTAACATTACAATATTTAGAGAGCAAGTGAACGACTGTTTGACTTCAAAAATTTTTAAATTTTTAAAAATTTGGGAGGACATTAACTAAATCAGCATCATTGCACCGGGGCCCACACGTACAAAATTTTGTGATGGGGGCATTTAAAGCATAACTTGCAACATTAATTATTCGGGCTGGAAAACGCGAACAAACTTTTCAGGCGCGGGAGAGGAAGGACGCCCCCGGGGCGTGGTGGGAAAAATTTGGACTGGAAGATAATCTACGAGTTCGGAAGGGGAGGATGGGGTAGGCGTGGCGGAGTCAGGCCCAGGGGGGAAACTGGTAACATTGTGGGACCCCGGGGAAGACGGTTCAACTGGGCTGAAAAATACCCCAGGTTACCTACAGGCAGGGATGGGGCTGTTTAATAAAAAAACGGCAACTTTTGGGGGGATCAATTGGAAAGAATACATAAAAACACGACAATGTTTAAAAACGGGTGAAAAGTCAAGAAAAATAGTAGCAGTTTGGCAGTTTCAAGTTCATTTCCCTGTTTTTGAATTCATTCAAAAGGGCTATCTTGTACAATTTTTAAATAATTCGATTTTCCTTACAGTTGATGTTATCTGGAAAGTCATGTTTAATTGTGTTTAAAGTAATTGTTTTCTTTATATTAAAAAGGGGGCAGTTTAAAAAAATTTTTATGTTACATTTTTTTTTTCTTTAGAGTTCACGTTTTGTAGGGAATCAGTAGCACCTGTGGAGATTCCAAAAGTGAAATTATTTGAAAAACCGTGCCGGAAAAACTGAAAAAGAAAAAAAAAATAATGAGTGAAAAGAAAAATTCGAAAAGAAATGACAAATTTAATTGAATTGGGAATTTTTCAGGGTCAGTGACTAAATTTTTTAAAAAAATTTTGCGTTGTTTTTTGCTTTTTCGGTGACCAACTATGTAATGTGCATAATCCTGTTATATAATTGTGTCACTAATTTTTTCATTGAATATATGCTCATTTTATTCGTATTTTATCTGATTCATTGTGTCAAGGGTCAGACCTTTCTCATACCCGAAAGATCCTGCTTCCTGAGAATTTTAAGCTCACTTCACTAGCATTTATAGTATCACGCCCTCACCACGTGTGGAAGGTAGTAGGGTGGGTGTGTTAGTATATATATATATATAGCTAACTTTACCCAATCATATACCGGCGCACACCCGTTATACTCAATGTTTAAACCGTAGAGAGACTTTCAGGCTTCGTTCCAAATTTTCCCATTCAAATAATCCCAGAATCGCGTGCCTAAGGTGATAGGCTTCCTAGAATGATTATTAAGAAGGCTGTCCTAGTTAGCCGAATTCGTTTACTACGCTCCGTAAAATCATGGAGGTTAATCGAATTCGAGACTCGCGGTTTCTGGTTGGGTGACCGGCTGGGAAACCCGGGATCTATCGGCGTCGAGCCCCTGGCCGACTGAGACGTGACGAGACTTGAAGAAAGTAAAAGAAGATTACTCCACGCAAGCGCTCAACGCCCAACAAGGGTTTAAGGGACGTGTTGCGTCAACAACGCAACAAATATAAACAAAATTGAAAAAGAAAAAAATGAAGGGAAGAAAAGCAAGGCAGGGGCGAGAAAGGGAGGCTCTACTTGGGCTCGCACACATCTGTAAGGATACCACATTCGAAACGTCTTAGTGAAACGGTGAAGAACTGTATCTACAAATTAACAAGTCATTTTCCCATGCAAAGTGAATTCTTGCTATTTTCTCGCTATATGCCTATCTTACTATATGTCGCTCAAAACGAAGTATGTATTCAGTTCCACTCACCGGTTTTCTTTTAATGCGAGGCATGGGTGAGAAGTGGTAACAATTATTTGTTTGATAATTACTCATCTTTTTATAGACAATCAAAACAAAACCTGTAGATCATTTCAAAAAACATTTTACGCGTTCATTGTCGTTAATGTCTTTTACTGGACACACAAATCCAATACACACACATAAAAAACCAAATCAATTATTGAGTGGCGAAGTTATCAGATATTGATGCGAATCACATTCAAGGGTAAGACACACACTGTTGGATCATAGTGCGATCTAAAGACAAAGCGAAGCCGAAGAAGACGTCTTCGAATATAGAACTTTTTCTTGTCCTTCTCAACCGATAAATATGCGAAAATTGCGAAATATACAATTTGCTCTGCTTCACTGACACCCAATGACGAGCATGGTGGAACAAGGGATCAGGTCACAATCTGTTCGCGTTTTGTTGAATGGTCGAAACATGGGCGTGGTGAAACAACTATTCGCCCAAAATAACTTATTTTGACTTCCTGTCATGAACTGCAAGAATAATACATATTAATGCCGTGTAGCTACAAAAATGCTGCTGTCGAATATAAGAAAATAAATTACAATAAACAGATTATGTAACGCCTCTCTATGTAAAAGTAATATCGTGTTCACCATCTATTTCTCCAAAACCTACTCCTGACAGTGTATGGGTCTGACGGAAAATATAAGATTCATTTTCTGCACAGAAGTAATCGCATTCAGATCCTGACACATGCGCGGTCAACACAAAGAAATATCCATCAGATCGACACGGAGAACGACGTATCATAACGCTCTACGGTCAGAGGCTGTATAACATCGAAAATAATTGATTGGGAGATTGATCTCTGACAATAAACAGATCATGCAACGCATCTCTATATAAAACTATTATCGTTCTCTCCACGTAAGTCATATTTGCTCACCACCATATATTTCTCCAAACACTACTCACTTCCTCCTGACACCGTAAGGGTTAAAAGGGGTGGGATGGAATATAATTGTTTCACTTTTCTGCACAGAAGTAATCTCATTCGGCTCCTGTCCCAAGCGCTGTCAACACAAAGAAATGTCCGTCAGATCTACAAGAGCCAGCGCCGACGAACCAGGCTTCTTCGCTCGTACGTAAAATATTTTTCTCGTTCTTTCGGCCCGAGAGATATTTGCGCAGTACGAAATATTTCTCCCGCCCCGCCCCCTTTTCTCCCGGTGCCTGGTGTAGGCGTGGGCGAGGGGGCGGTGGCGGGGGCGAAGAATCAATGCAGCGTAGGGCGCAGCGCGCAGAGCCCCCGGCGCTCATTAGAAAGGCCTTTGTGCAGCCCGTGCTGCGCCGAAAAGCGGCGCGGGGTCGTTATTTTTATATCACCTGAGGCGCATAGCGGGGAGGCTTGCGAGACGGGGCGCGACGCACAGTGGAAAAAATGATCGAATACCTGGCCATAAGTCTAAGTATCAATTTATTCCAAATTTGGTACGGATACTTAGTGAATGTTTAGAAATAAGGATCTAATGCTAATTATTTTATCTGAAAATCTATAGTACACGCCTCCAAGAACACTGATCATGTTGTCTAACCGTTTCGTTTCCATACAAGGACGTTATTTTGGCTGAAACGGAAGCCACAAGACACGCTCTCATGCGCAGCGCGATAGACACAAAATAAGGGAAGGTTTGTGCCAACGGTGTCATGCACCTAACAGAGTTATATTATTCAGTTTAACGGTATTTAATGAAGAATTTAATCTACTTTCTATCTCCATTCAGCAAACGCCGATTTTCCAAAATTTGAGTTTTCGACTTTTGGCCAGGTTTTGGCGAAACTTTTCCACTGTGCGATGGGGCTCTTTCTTCCGAAAACAGTGTGGTACGCGCCCACCGCCTCGCGCGGGTTAGCGGGCAGATAGCACACACATCTAGCGCAGAAAACTACTATAAACAAAGATACAAATAATCAATACACGTGTTTTAATACTAATGTTATACTTTTTTTCATTCGTGACCGTTTAAAAAGTGATGCTTAGTTTCACAATATTCGGGCATTAAAGTTTAACTTTCAACAACACCAGCCTTGGAACGTACCGAAAGTACTTTCCGGACTAGTACTGAAATTACGATAGTCAAAAAAAAACAATACATGTACCAATCCCTGAACGGAAATACACTTAGCATGTTCTCAAGTCCGACAATTAAATTACTATATCACAAGAATAAATTATCATTAAAACTGAGGTATCAAATACAATATTCTACATCACACGGCATTTCCACGGTATTTCTAGACTTTTCTAGACTTGATATGTAAATTTCTACCGGAAAATGTTAGTGTAAGTTTCGAGGATCAGCGGTAATATCAAATCAAGTATAATAATGATGCAAGTTTCATAATAAGTATTATTCATTCACGTGTGAAAGTACATCTGAAATATTAAAAATTCAACGGGTAATAAAATTATCTTCCTCGAAAATAATAGAAATCATTGATTTCATAATTAACCAAAATTGTATACCACCAACCTTGGATACCATTACAATTGTTGGAGTTTATAAAACATCACAATCACATCACTGTAGTTATTATCTTCATTTATAATTGAATGACGATGTACAATTTGTTCAATGGAAATACTTTATTGTTAAAGCTTGAACAAATGTACCTGATCGGGGAAAACCTCGCAACTCTGTGTAGATCGACGCCGGATCTTACCAACTAGCGGCGGAAGATCATCACCACCTCACATGAAAAAATCGTGCACTACACATACGGGACTAATGACCTCAGCTCCTAGAATCACGAAATAATCAATCAGCTTGGCAAACAAGACAAGAGCGAGAAATGGACTCAGAATGAAACGAGGTAGAAGAGAAAAGAGAATGATCTCCGTTCCCCTCGGAATAGCTTCCGCGAGAGCTTTCGACGCGAAGGGATTTCGAAACCGGAAGCGCCTCGCGAGCTTTCTCCGCCTCCTCCCTCGCACTGTTTGCCTGGCAGCCTCCCCTGCCAGTTGCCCGTCGACGCCGCGTTTAGCGTGCTAAACGGAGGCCTGCGCCTGCCAAAACCGTGTTACAGGTGAAACATCCTCGTAGTTACCAATCTATTGGTTACCAATGTACAGGTGAAACATCCTCGGAGATATGCCGAAAAGCAACCAATTCAGGCAAAGGGTGATTTTGGCTACAATGCACCACGTGGTATTACCCACGCACGTTTTCTTGAGTTCTCATTTTGCTAGATGCGAGGGGAGTGGGGGATTGATTATTTTCTTGAGAGAACTATTATATGAAATCTGTAGCTCATTTTTTGATGCAAAATAGTTTCTATTACCCGGGAGCAAACATTTCAGATTATCAAAACAAAGCTTGTTGCTATCATTTATTCTGAATTCAGCTAATGTTAGTAAAGGAAAAGGGGGTAGGCATGCCGGGGCCCAAGAAAACGTGCCCGTATAATACCAAACTAAACGTAGAGATAACGATGTATTTATTTCCTCCAGGTGTATAAATTAATCGTAGAGAGAACGTTGCTTGCAAAAGAGTAGCTGGGGGAGAAGCCGGAACAGGCGCAAGCCTAATCCCTGAAGGCAGAAGAAAGAAGATATCGAATTATTTTCAGAAACTTATGCGTAACATTGAAATTAACGTGGTCTATCGAAATATAGTTTTTAATTTCAAGGAAGCTGATAGCTACCTCCGGAGAAAGCGGGATATTTTAACGAAACTTGTTTTATCACTTGTTCGTGTTTGCCGAATCCAAATTTTGGTTTCCCTACCCACATTTAAAAAATATAAAGTGAAAAACGTTTCAAGCCCAAATTATACTGGTCAAAAAAATCCAGATATTTTGACGAAACTTGGGATATCGTTTGCCCATCCTTCGCCCAGGTTTGCACATTGTTATATTGATTCAGTGGTGAGGTGTAGTTGACATCTAATAATTGAAATGATTGTAGGCGTTGTCATTGTCAACAATATTATATGTCAATGTCAATAATATTGTTGACAATGACAACGCCTACAATCATTCCAATCAGGTTTGCACAACCAACATTTTCGGTTGCCAACAGCAAAAAATAAGAGTTTTTATTGTAGAGATTACGATGGAGTGGTTATTACAATTGTGAATGAATAACAGTGGAATAGAAATTGAAGTTGGAATATGTTCTCATGTAATGTCTCGAGGAGCAGATGAAACATTTTTAAATCTATTCGGTGTTGGTATTTTGTAAGAAGTGTACATTGGAATATAATTAGGTACTTGAAATCTAGGTTTTGTTCCTTTGCTACGTGAAAGTGAGGTATTGGGTCTTGAAGAAATTGGTTGATCATGATTTGCGTTTGTACCACCGAAGCGTATGGAAAAAAAGAATATATAGGGCCATGACACATTTAGGAGCTCCCAGTTGACTATTCAGAATAATGGTGATTACATAAGGTAGTAGGAAGTTATTAGTTTTCTGAATATCCAATGATTTTTATCTAAACTCAACACCCAAGAAATTCATAAAACCAGGAGAAGCAAACGAAAAAGATGCAGAAGAGTTTGTAAAGAAGACAGGGAAAATAATAGAGGAAGATGTTACTGCAAATGCCTTGCGTTATGCGCTGAAACCGGCATCTTTTACAAAATGCTTCCTTCAAAACCATTAGCTGCCAAGAATGAGAAGGAAGCACGTGGGTACAAACAACATAATCAGCATGTAACATTAATGGCGTGTTGTAACGCAAATAAAAACCATAAACTATCGCTCTAGGAAATTGGGAAATCCAAAAATCTTCGTTGTTTTTAGCCAAAGAAAAATACTAGTGCAATATCGTGTTCAAAAGAAAGGATGGATAGACAAAGAAATACCCTCTCGGTGGTTCCACCAAATATTTGTACCAGCTGTGATAAAAGAGCTGAACAAGAAAAGGCAAACCACCAAAAGCCTTCCTTATAATAGTCAATGCTCCGTCATCCTTCAGATGTGATTCTTAAAGTTCGTTTACAAACACTCTTCCACCAAATATGACAGCCGGGATTCAACCCTTGGTCCAAGGAATTTTGGAATCTGTTAAACATCATTATCGACATTTCTCTTGCTTCCTAGCTGAACGAGTGTAAAAACGATTCTCCCAAAGTTGTGGAAAGGTGTGGAAAGCAATAAACGTACGCGACATTTCTCCCAAACAGCAGATTCATGGAATAAAGTGGAGTACTCTACTAAAACGAAGAGTTGGAGAAAAGTGAGTCCAACCATTGGTGCGGAGTTGAAGCCAGTACTGAGCGATAGCGATGAGCCGGTCAAATCGGAACATTCAATTGCTAACGTTACTTACAATGATATGTTTCACAAGCTTCCAGAAAGAGGATAAATTGATGAAGATGTTGCTAAGAGGCTGAATGAGGAAAACTGTGCGGTAGATCATACTTAAACAGATGAAGAAATAATGATAGTGCGGAAAAGACATTATGAAACAGAAGAGGACATGAACTGAAGAGAGCATGAAGATATCTCGCTCTGCTAGTGCTGAAGCTGCAGACACCAGACTCGTGCAGTAACGAATTGTTTTGCTTTGAATTTACGACTCCCCTGATATCTTGTCAAGAACAAGGACGAGAGCTAATATAGACACTTTTCTACTGAAAAGTTTCGCTGAGTGTGTCCCCACAGCGTCATAAACTATTTTCAAAAACGGCTGACGTTTGGTCATACAGACCGTAATCTGTCAAGTTTTTTAATTCTAGTATTTATGAAGATGAAAATAGTAGACTGAAATGAAAGATGATCTGAATTGCTTCCTATTAAAGTTAACTATTCTGTTTAATGTATATATTTGAAATGCATACAAACCACAAGTTTTAAAAGTACTAATTTCCGACCGCATCTTAATGCAGTACATTTTAGAACAATTTCAAGGGGGATATTAAAATGCCAGAGAGACGAAACTAGCTTATTTGCCCTGGCCAACGATTACGATTATAGAAAATCAATAAATAAATCTCCACAAGAACAAACGGCAAATCTCATTTTAAATAATCTGATTGATTATGACGTGTTGAATCTCCAATACACACCCTGGGATCGTGTATAACACCAATTTTTCAGAATCGTGTTGCCCAGACTGCTGAGAAATTACTTAAATACATTAGGTGAAGTTGCAATGAACCACTTTCTAATGCTTCTCGTTATCTGAAGAACAAACGAATTATATATATTTTCTAATTATTATCGGACTCGATACTTACGCTGTTTTTATTACAGACAGCTTGTTTGTAACTCCCAAAATTAATATTTTGGTGTCATTATGTGAAATTATAATATACTTTCTAGAATTATTTTCGACTAAGGCAATACTCAAACATCAGTAAGGAACCCGATCAATCGACAAATATGTTTATGTAATTGTTCAATACGGACGGATTGCGTAAGAAATCAAAACCTTTTCCATTTTGATAATGACTTCGATATATATTTTCTGTACATGGTATGAAAGAATGAAGAAGAGCATGGGTTTTGGTGAACACTGATACTGGGTAGAAATGTCGTAAAGGCATATTGCCAAATGATGCACGTCATCAAAATTCATAGAAATTATCTAAAGTGTAATTGCATAATAAATAATAGTGATAAAATTGAAATAAATATTATAAAGACAAATCAGTTAAGTGAAATTGGACGTAATCTGAAATATAAACTAGTGAAGCTATAAAAGTATATACTTCGTCGCACTATTTCTAATTTTCGCAATTTTTGAAAATTCTGTTCAACGAAAATAAAACTTGCGCCATCCTTTTTAACACCCTTTGTTCTATCCGTAAAAGAAAACAAAACAGTTTGGAGCAGTTTTTCAGAAAATGTTTATTTTATAAATTCTATTAATTATTTAAGACATTTATCGAACTTCAATATGGTACTTTTGCTATGTTAATTTTTTGCGAAATTCGAAAATACGTTTCAAGAATGGGGCCTGAACCACTCTTTACTTTGTCACTTGATACATACGGGACAAAATTAAAAAATTGGAGCCTTTTTTAGCAAATAGTTGTTTAAAAACATTTATATATCACGCAAAACTACGCATATTATCATATTTCTAACTCGCAGGGTCTTGAGTTCCTGTAAATCGATTCCGGAATATCAATTTTGGAGAAAATGGACAGGGTTAGATGTTACTGTTGAACAACTCAGATCTACAGATATAGTGCGTTCTGTCAATCAATTTTTCGGAAGTATCAAGAACCCACAAAACATTAATTCTGACAACACAAGAGGATGGTGACAGTAAGAAATAAGATTTATGAACTTTTTCACTTCCAGAGCGTTTGTATCGAAAATTGCTCTTCTCCCTGTAGCATTATAATATTTTCTCTTTACTGTGAAAGCAGAATGTGAGAATGTACAAGTAAAATGTATTAAATTAAAATTCTCCAAGTTTCCATGTCATAAGAGACACATAATTGCTTAACTCTTCGAAAACGCTAAAATCCAATACTCTATTTCAAAATACCCCACGCTGGCGCTTCTTTCCTTTTCAAAGAAATGCTCTATAAGAAGCTTTGATTGAATGTGTGACCTAAAACGAATACGCTATTCCTTCATCATACTTCATACTATTTTTATCAAACAATAAAGCACATACACGTTTTTCAAAACTATGTAGATGGTTTTTGAATTTTGGTTTTCAGCGAGGCTTAAAACCAGGTTCTGTTATTGAGTTACTTTTATTTCGTCATTTTTTAACATTGTACAGCAGAAACACCTGCTTCGGATTTACAGGAGGTTAGGACTCCCGTCCTTAGCCTTTTGTGGCATATTTCCCCCACTTCCGGTATCCTCTGTAGATTAACGGGCAAGTGCCATACTTCATGTGTGTGTTTTTTTCAATATTTACTGTTAATAAAGCCATTAACTATTGGTACTCATTTTGAAAGGAGGCTGAGTGAACCTCAGGATCGCATTGAATAGGACGTAGCCGGATAAAAATTCCCCCTATGATGGGGTTTTTGATCCCAGGCCCCTCATTATTCATTTGACTTCATTCTGTATTATCTTTAAAAGGTTCGTAGTATGTTCATCTCAGGATTTTCCGTTGATACACAATGTGTATTTCTTTCATTCGTTTAGAGAGTGCAACTTCCTGGAGCAAATACTTCCATAATCGTTATCACGGTGGTATATATACTTCGCGCATGTTTTCTTGAGCTCCGGGTTCTCTTTCAAAATAAATAGATAAATCAAAAGTAGCCAAAAACGTTGTTGACGTTAATTATTATCAAGAAATGTTGGCTCTAGCGGCAATATAAACTATTTGTATTGGCAAAACAGTAAATGATTTCATTTGATTGTACACATCTAATCAGATGTAAAGTTCAAGATAATTGTGAACGTTTCACTTAAAAAGTACAGACACAGCATTTCTGTAGTAACACGGCCAGATTACGGTGGAATCCGCATGTTCCATCTCCACAGCGATCTGTACTTTCCTGAAACCATAAAATCATTATTTTATCTCCGAACAACCGAAGTGTTGGCTTCCTACTTTCCCAACGTTTAGTTTATTTTCGCACTCGCCCGTTGGCAAACCTGGCGATGATCTTCTTCCGGGAGTGCGTCAGCGCCGCCTTGGGCTTTGATGTGTTTCGGCCCCCTGCGGCGGAATGGTAGAAAGGGGTAGGGTGGAGTGGGGTGGAAGGGTAGCGTCGGGACCCCTGCGGGCGGCGATCGCGGCTCCGCTAACAAACCAGGCGCGTCGCTCAAATATTTAGCCGCGCGGAGACGGTCTTGCACAGGTGTCTAGAGCTCGCGTGGAGAAGGGAAGGCCAGAAAGCAATTCGTGTGCAAGGGCGTGTTGTTAGTTATTAAGATATGCTATACCCACAGACAACATACGACGGAAAGGAGACTAGGAATTAGCTAAATGTAATCTTCATTTAGCCCCTCGGGTGGCTCGTGGACGCTGTGCTAGCTTTCTGTGACGCAGTTCATAGTTCGATTCCGGGATGGAGCAAATATGAAGCTGTGGCTTTCTAACACACGTCTCACTTTCTATAGCTGTGAGGCGAAAGAAAAAGTTTAGACCGTTCAACAATTAAGTTATAACTTCAGGTATAATTAAAAGTTCTAACACTAACAATAAGTCCATCATTATCATCATAATCAAAGACTAGGTCGATTGGCCTAGTCCGTCACCAAGAAGATCGTCTCTCCATCTTCTTCTGGGTCTATCTGGATCTCGAGTTCCTTAGGGTGCGTTGACCCAGAGAGGTGACTCAGGGTACTGACGACACTGCAGTGGCTCTAACCGGGACTAGCTTGTCAGCTAGGTCGAATTCAATCACTGTCTGGAGGTGAATTCTAGCGGCCGGCTGCTCTAATCGATAGTTTTCGTGGAATCTTCAAACAACACCAGGCTAATACAGGAGCCGTACTCTCACAAACTGGCCACGGACCGCGCGCGTTCTTTCCTTTTCCGGGACCTACCCTCACCTTTTACTTACACTTCCATTAACATGCACTACACTTAGTCCAGTCAAAAATCTGGCCCAGGTAAAAAGTCCGGAAGTTTTTTTTCTCAACGGTTCGATATATTTTTGAGGGTGCTGAATTCGAATTTGATGTTTGCCACCACAAGAAAGGTCGGTTTCACAAAGCAAATTGCAAAAAACCCTAAATATTCCGCCCTGCTTTTAGTTTTTCGCTTATATCTTCAAAAGTACGCGTTTTATCGAAACCAATGTTATTTACCAAATTAAAAAAGATACAGTTTCCTACATAATGCATACTTGAACTGTAAATTTCTGAAAAACTGTTTAGGCACTAGTGCGCGCTGAAAAGCGGTTATTTTTGCCGTAGGCGTGTGCCGCGCGAACACACACCTACTCCCATACACCACACCTACTTCGCGCGAGCACACACCTGCTCCCATACACCTACTCCGCGCGCGCAAACAGGACCCTACAGATTCTGTGAATACCGGTGTGTTAATCATTTTTCGTATTACTGTGCTGTAAACACATCTGCGTAACGAAACTCAATAGAGGAATGAAAAGGTAATCTTAATGGCCGCCGGCCGTTAAGGAATTAACGGCCGCCGGCCGTTAAGGAATCACGTGATCTTCAAAATATTTATTCAACTCTTAAGACAAATGACAAACAACGTAAAACATAATCTATTAATTTTCAGTATTTAAAACATTCTTATTGTTAACTCATTTTTCTAATGTCTCTTTATCATAAATATTAATATTGAATGAACAGTTACTGTTATTACTAATTTCTAAACTTTCATAAGTTGAATGTGCCGACGTCGACGTACTTGAATCACTTGATGCAATCTGGTTGGTGCTGAATAATTTCTTAGCAATTTTGCCTCTTTTTGGAAAAATATTGTTCAATGTAAGTTTCGGCTACAGATGAGGACTCCCAACCTCAAAGTTCTTTCAAAGAAAGCAGATCGCCACCGTTTTATAGTAGCGTTGTGCCCGATGATCGTCGAAAATTTATCTTTTAATGGTGTCCAACAAAGCCACCACGTATTAAACAATGGAATCGAAATGCCTCGCCAAGACCAATATTATAGTTGGTTTTGGACTCGCGTCTGAATTGATAAAGAAGGGGGCGTTGCTTTCCTACGTAAGCAAAGACAAGAACATTTTTTATTATATTATTTTTCTTATAAGAAGATGGTATTACGAAAAGTATTGAACGACACACGGCCGATAACACAAACAACAGACTTGGTTGGTTATAAACCTCGGCTCTCGCCTCGGTTTACGAACTTCAACCGCGTCTGTTATTTGGTGTCTATCGGCCTAATGTTATCAAAGGGCGCAAAACTAAGATTATATGAGACAGTTATTAGACCAGTTATAATGTAAGCTGCAGAAACGTGGACTATAAAAGAAAAAGATGCGCAGCGTCTTGCAGTTTTTGAAAGACGGATTATGAGGAGGATATTTGGATCAGTAAAAATGCCCAATGGAGATTGGCGGATTAGGAACAATTTCGAACTGGAAAATATACAAAAAAAAACATTAAATTTTATCAAAGCCATGGGATTCAGTTGGCTTGGTCATCTCAATGGTGTAGCGTCATAGACTTGACTCCCTGCTCTTGAGTTGCAAGGTATGGGGATGAGGGAGCCAAATATAGGCTCCCGAACAAAGCCCACCCTTCCCGGAAATCCCAGACGCCGGGCACAAAATGCGTCGGTGACACTCTCTTCAAGACGAGTGCGTGGGGGGGGGCAGATGACATAGGAGGTCATGTGACTCGGGCCTATATTAAGGTGCTTCGCAGGACCCTTCGGGGGTAACGATTCTGGTTTTCCTCGCGGCAAACACCGTAAAACTTGTCGGCCAAGTCTGGCGCGGAAGTGCTGAAGGCACGAGTAGGTGTTCGAGGTTCGGACACGGTGAAGTATGCCTTATACTTCAGGGCAGATGGTCTGCCGAGGCACATGAGGCGCACAGTTGCGAATCGACCGAGTTGGCTACTCGCAGGCGTGGCCGCAAGGCGCGTGTTGGGAGAGGGGGGCTGCGGCAGGTAGCTCCGACAAACGCCTTAGAGTGAGGTTTTAGTTCCTGTAAATAATTTATTGTAAATAAATTGTAAATACCCACTCATGTCTGTTTCTTTGTGGTGTAGATCCCCACCCACGACGTTACAATAGGATGCAACATGACAGAATTGCGAACAAGATCATCAGCTGGAATCCAGTGAGTACCAGGAGAAGTTGGCCTAAAAATAGATGGAAAGATGATGTTAAAGACATCACGAAAATGAAGATTGAACATTGGATCGAGCACTCGAAAAATAGGGGAAAATGGAAAAGGATAGTTGAGCAGGCCAAGACATTCCCTTGAAGGTCGTAGAGTCGAAGAAGAAGAAGAAGAAGAAGAAGAAGAAGAAGAAGGCCTTAGCCAAAATATTGTTCAGGTCCTCTTCTGGAGTACATCTTCGTCTCACTCCTTTCCTTCAATTTGTCCGGCAAGGGACGCCCTACCAGTAGCTACGCCACCGCCGGACCGGGAGCGGTAGTTCAGTGCATCAACTGATGCCACTGCAGCGCCTCTGACCGAGAGGTCCTAGGTTCGAGTCCTGGCGGCGGCAGGATTTTCGACACTAGTTTTTCAGCTAGGTCGAATTCAATCGCTACCTGGAGAATTCTAGCGGACGCTGCTCTGATCGGTAGTTTTCCGTGGTTTCTCCGATCAACCCAGGCGAATGCCGGAGCAGTACCCTACAAACGGGCCACGGACCGCGCGCGATCTGTCTTCCTCTTCCTTGTCCTATCCTCTCCTCTTACACACACACACACACACACTTACACTAACATGCACTACACTACCACATATTCTGGGAGACCGGTCGGGAGCTTAGAGCTTGTCCGGCTGGGGCGGTGCCCCGCTGGTGGGAGAGTCCTGGTTAGGGGGAAACCCCACTAGCCGACGGTAGGTCGGCGCCGGATCTCGCCATCCAGCGAGGGAAGACCACCGCCATCTCCTGACAAAAAACATGCACTACACTAACGGGACTAATGCCCAAAGCGGTGGACGCGCCCGGAAACACGAAAAACCAAACCAAACCAGCCACCACCGGCATAGCTCTCAGGATCACGGGGGTACTCTAACTCCTCCACCAACGTCAAGGTCGTGTACTCCCTAGGTGGGAAAGCCTAATTCAACCCATTGAAACGAAGTACTTATGTTGCATATCCGTGTTTATTTCGATAGCCAGCAACAGTAGTCATGTCTAACGTTTACTAATGAAATAAACATGATTAAATTTAACTGTTAAAGAATTTGTAGCACATTATACAGAAAAAAAAAATTATATTTCAAACAATATTGTCTTGATTACATCCGTGTGAACTAATAATTCCTTAATACCATAACAGTCTAATAACAGTCCCGCAGCTTCGAGCGAATGTTTGCACCAAAGATATTGGATAGTATTACCTATATGCACATGTAGCGATAGTGTAGCGTTGCAAATTGAAGGCTGCCATATTATAGGCAACTAGTTCCCTGGCTGTTGCTGACAAGCGTGATGTGTCCGTACGGAACGAGAGTTGGAGGTATTTCCCATGTAAATTATTACTTTGAAGTGCTTTTATCTTACTATACAAAAATATTATTTACAGGTCAATAAAAATATATAATTAGAGCTTCATGGTTTTGTGAACTCAAGGCCAATATAAAAAAAGCATTAGGGTTATAAGGAGCAACTTTCAATAATCCAAATGATACAACTAAAACATGTTTCATTTAGTAACGTGAGCATTTTTCATCTAATTGAAACGTATACTTTAACATACCTGTACACGGAATTAGAAAATATATTCCTTATATATACCCAAAATATTTTATTAATTTGAAAACTTGTTGGTATTATTAAAAATTGACTACATAACGTGTTAAAGGGAGTAATTTACTACAGTTTACAACAAAATTTATCCACCTTTTCTGCGGGCCCCACAGTACGAGTTTTTCTGTCCAAAACTCCCCGCTTTTTGGCGCAGCATTACAGAACTTTCTCTATACTACGTATGTTATTCGGTATATACGTACGCATACGAAAAAGTAAACATTAGAAGACAGATAACATGAGTTTTGGTCATTTCATAGCATTCTTGAGAATGAAGATTTTTGTGTGCCAATCTTTACTTAAATCATTTTCACTTTAAAGAATAATTTGAATCTCTTCTTCAGGAAAAGAAACTATGCATTAGCTACGGAGGGCAACAAAAGATGCAAGAATGATGAAATTATCTTCGCTAAATTGAAAGTCAAACCATTAGAGTATTTCCAATTGCCAACCAAACGTATTTCTAATTACGTTATTTTTAAAACACATTTACATTTTTCGTAATTTATTTCTCATAGTGTATAGGAACAATACCAATGTGATTTTCGAAGTCTTGAATCCGTAATATCCCGTGAAAAGAGCGTCAAGACACAGTTATAAATGACCGCTCCCACATTTGCCTACAATACGGCGGAGAGCGCAATGTTCAATTTGTTACGCTAGTGCTCGCCTCTCACCATAGGAGTAGTGGGCCTTGATTTGGACCTGGCGCGACACTAGCGCCTCGAAGTGGCCAGTAAGCTTGTATATGTCTGTTGTTTCTGTTCTTGGTATCATAAGGTTATGTGCAGAACATTTCGAGAGAAGCCAATTAATGCTTAATTTGTGCATGTTCGGAAGAGAAATATTTAAATATAACCCGAAAAAATATTTGAGAATATTCCGAAGAAAATATTTAATTTTAAGTAATTTACTTTTTTTGTAATACATATACGTAGAAAAAAAACGTTAGAAATTTGGATTTATGAAAATAATTGTGCACACATAGTTATTTCCTTTGTTTATTTCTTGGTTGATCTGTAAATATGAATATGAAGGTTGAATTTATATATACTGTTGTGTATATGAAAACATAGAAGGAACCTCCTCGTGGTGTTTCAGGTAACTAAATGAACTGAAACAGTATATAAATCCCTCCAGTGTGCATCTTCCGAAGAGAATATAATGACGGTGCCAGTGTTATGACACTGGTAGAATATCTAAAAAAATAATTAATAATAAATATGTGTAACTGAAATGTAATGAATACATTTCATTCTGTATGTATGTGGATGTGATTTTTCTGTATAAGGTACTCGCTTTTCCTGTATTTGTACAACTGTTCACCAGAAGAAAAACACTCATTTAATTTTCACATTCTGGAGTATTTAAAACCACAAAATATAAAGAAATTTCTTTGAAAGGCCAAGTGTCAGATCTCGCTCTATCGACATTGGAAGAAAATATATAGGATATTAGTTGTTGGTCTTATGTTTTTATATTTTTAAGCTTTCGTTAATGGCAACAAATAATAAAATTGGACTAGAATGTGAATTAAGTTTTCAAAATAATATAGTTACCATGTCAAATAATTTAACTATTATCAAGAATTATTCTTACCAAGAACTATTATTAAGAATTATTCTTGATTTAGCGTACATAAACGAGGGCCTGATCAGCTTACTGACCACTTGGAGCGCTAGTAATGCTACTTCTGTCAGTACGGCCCATGTTCAGCATAGGGAAAAGGCACAGAACATCAGACTGGGACCATAATCAGCGATCAATACGTTTTAAATAAAAGAAATGCATTAGTTACTTCTATTTAAAAATACTGTCTTACTTAAATCTGCTTTTTGTAACAATTTTATCGATATCACACGAACATCACCCGATCAACACCAGGCGAATGCCGGAGCAGTGCCTACCAAACGGGCCACGGACCGCGCGCGATCTTTCCTTCCTCTTCCTTGTCCTATCCTCTCCCCTTACACTTACACGCACTACACAACCACATATTCCGGGAGTCCGGTCGAGAGCATAGAGCCTGTCCCGGCTGGGGCGGTGCCCCGCTGGTGGGAGAGTCCTGGTTAGGGGAAACCCCACTAGCCGACGATAGGTCGGCGCCGGATCTCGCCATCCAGCGGGGGAAGATCACCGCCATCTCCCGAGAAAAAACATGCACTACACGAACGGGACTAATGACCAAAGCAGTTGACGCGCCCGGAAATAGGAAAAAATCAAACGAACATCACTACCGGTAACAATGAGAAGTATTCGAATATAATTTGAAACCGCCATATTGCCATTTTGCGAACTGCCAGCACGTCAAATAAGCGCGGGAATTCTGAATTTACCATTTCAAATGCTTTTCCAATTTTCGAAAATAAGTGCGCCGAAAATGGGACCAGTACCAATTTCTTTACCGTTCTTTACCTACATACGTGAAAAAATAAAGAAACACTTTGAATCAGTTTCTGAGAAATGGATTGTTTACGAAACTTAAAAATTTCGTCTGTTTCACGCAAAATTACTCATATTTTCGAAAAATTGAACATGACCTAAATTGAAGATATGTTTTTGATGAAAACATTTCATTAAAAATAAAATTATCTTCATAATTACAGTTGTAGGAAGATGCCCCAAAAATTTTAAATTTTTACAACTTTAAAAAATCAGGGTATTCAATGACCATGAGACCTGCATCATTATCTTAAGCGTCCTACACGTTATCCGAGGGCAAAATGTAATCAAAATTGTTGGTGCTGTTTTTGTGAAAGAAAAAAAATTGTTTAAAGAAAATAAAAAATTGCCTCATTTCACGCAAAGTTACGCAAAAGTACTGAAATTTCTGAAACTAGTCTATTTCAAGATCTAATTTTAAGGAGAGATTTCATTAAGGGAAACATTTCTATCTTTAATATTTTAGTTGTAGGAAGACGCTGAATATATTTTTAACTATTGCAATTGTCGAAAAATTAGGGAATTGAACGAACATGAGACCTGCACCATTCTGTTAAACGTTCTTCACACTATCCAATAACAAAGTTAATCAAAACCGTTTCAGCCATTTTCTTAGTTTTGAAAACGTCCCAGGGGATTTGTGTTAAGTACCTCTTCAAATTCAAAATTTCATCAAAACGGGCATTGGCCATTCTTGTAAATTAAAAGCTTTTCTCATTCTTTGTGGCATCAAGGTACGAAATTCTCTGTCCTTTTTCCTATTTATCTCAAAATCATGACCCCTTTTCTACGTTTACTAAAGAGATATTAACAAATTGAGGAAAATCGTAAATAAAGGAAACAGTACCATACGGCTTCAACTCAGAAAACGTACTGTAATTTGGCATTTCTATCTCCTGCATGAATAGAAGCGAGCGCCTCATGTTTATCGGATGAAAACTGTCACCAAACGCTGACTCATAACTGACACTCCAATGTGAACGGAATCGCGAATTCTGCCCGCCGCGTCGAGCGCGGAGTTTTCCGCGCCGCATTTGCTGTGGATATATGTATGTGTGTGTGTGTGTATATATATATATATATATATATATATATATATATATATATATATATATATATATATATAAAATGAACGATAGTATCTAATGATATAAGATACAAACTTTCTAAAGGGTTGTCTATGGTACAAATTGTTGAAAATAACTTTTTTATTGATATTTTTATTGAATGCAAATAGATGAGCTACTTCAAGCCAGATATTAATATTGTAATTACAGTCTAATTAGAGAGAAATATAAGTGAAGAAGTTTTATGGGGAGTCACATTATTTTACGGCTCCAAGGTTTTAGAAACTCCACATTGAAGATTCAAGTCAATTCATCGAGAAAAAATACTATGGAACTATAAATCAGGATTTCTAGATTTTTAGTCATATCGAAATGTCGTGTGGCCTTGTTGTTTCAGGTCTCATGAGATTTATTGAAGCTCCAAAACGAGAGTATTATCACAAAATTAGGCGCGCCGATAAACGGAAGCAATTTGAAGCGACGCACAAAAAACGGTCATTAATTTCCTGATACATGGACTGTGCCCGCGGGTATCATGGCTAAACAACAAAATCAACCCAATGTTTGTGTGTTTATGAAACCTTTGTAAATTCACTGCGCTTTACCTGATAATGGCGTTCGGCCCGCACCGCTAGGGATCGCTTTGATGCTACTTCTTGCCGCAGGGCAGCGCTGCCGTCACTGTTACCACCGTGTGTTTCACAAGTGTCTGGCTGAGTACACTCCGCCGTTGCAGCTGGTATGTGTTGGGTTCAAATACAGAAAACGCATCTGACAAAGAAGTGGCTTTAAAGATTTGTCTTCGTCGATTAACCCACAAGACCACATTTTATCAAAGATCGTAATAAGTCAATAATATTCCGTATTGCGCAGTAGGATTTTCAATGAGGATACACGTTTCGATGTTTTCGGTTAATGCAAACTGCGTTAAGGGTAAGTGCTGGAGACCGATTAATGCGATGTCAGTCGTTAGACTTCCGTCAAAGACACGACGTTGAAAGTGAAATCGGCCGTTAGATTAAATTTAGAATCTGAACTGTGTGCAGTTGAGGGGTTGCTGATAAACATGCATGTGTAATCACGTTTTTATTCGAGAACCTAGTTTTTACAAAAGTGATATTGAACATACGAATTAAACAAATCGTAACTAAATATCAGTGATCTTTTGAGATTTTGCCTCTGGGTCGGACATGATCGAACGTTTAGTATTACTGCAGTATTCATTTGATATAAAAGTAATAATGTCAATGTCAAACCGTTCCCTAGAGAGCAATAGAAGTCTGCCAAGCATGAGAGCTCAGCTGGAAAGAGAAAATAATTTGCACGTTGAAATGTTTGTGCAACGTGATGCATGTTTCAACTACAGAAACTTAAAAAACCTTACATAAAATTCCTATACATGGAGAATTTTTGAGTTATTAATTGCATTGCATATTCAAAACGCACTATTGGTGAGTGATATCGGTGAAGATTGTAATAAATGTTAATTATAATTTTTAAGTACTTTATTGGTTTGATATCTGAAATTCAACAAATTAGACGCTTGCCTCGGTATTATTTTCTGTTCAAACAATCGATACTGTGATTTTATCTTATTCACTGTTTTAACATTTTTATTATCTATTAAATAACAAATGAACGCTTACGCCGTGTTAGAATGTTCACGATGATACTAGAAGTATACAGTAATTTTACGTTTAGGTAATGCTTCCAAGGTTCTAAATGTAAAGTGTTGTAAGGAGTTCACTAGTTCCTGAAATATTCTAAGATCTATTTCACGACGGTTTTTAAGAAAAAGTGGTTTAAGCAATTTTCATTAGAATAATTTTTTGTGAGCATTTAAGACATGAATTATGATTTTTTGCCACTTTTTATTTTGTTAATTTTCTAGCTACTTATTATGTTAATGCTTACAATTAACAAATAGAAAATATACATAGACGATCATTGATTATATATCATTGTGATCGAATATGAATTCATTAAACCTAAAAAATTTTAAAAGTACACGTAATTAAAACAGAGATGAAATCAGATTAAATATTTTCTATTCATATAAACTACGTTAAGTACAAAAACGTATTTGACAAGATCCAGAAATGCTATTTTCCAGAAGTGGCATAAAATTAAGCGATCAAAGATTATCTTAAACCAGTATTCTCCATAAAGCGTAGAATATTAAGTAGAGATTTGGCAGAATTTAGAAAGGATTTCGAGGACAAATGCGAAAGAAACAAAATTCGAATTGCAAGAAATTTTAAGTGCTTCCATTCTATTGATTTACCACTTGTTCTGGGGACATTACACTTGTTTATCAGAACATAAGGCTTGAAAATGGGATTATTTTGAACCCCTGGTTATCTTCTATCCTTGTTTAAATTTTGAAAATTTAATGAAAGCATTGGAAGGTGGGGTACATCTGCAATTGTTGCAAAGATGATGTGTGTCATGGGTAGCACAATATTATTCTTTATAATAGGAATTTGTGAGAGCTTTCTACCATGGTTTGCAAAATGGAAGACTTCACTTGTGGTTGGTGTTTCATATTTAATTGTGTATTTCCTAAGTACTTGGGTACCGAAAGAACCTACACCGGATCAAAAAAGGCAGCTCTTGAAGGCGGCTAATCATAATGAAGGAAGGTGTTTTCGCCTAAATAATTGTGGACAGTTGGATATAAATGTTGTAATTAAAAATTTGTATTTATAATGGCAAAATGAAGGTAGCGTAGGATAAAATATCACTTATAATATAAAAGAATAGGAATACGCTTACGAAGGTTGTTAATAACCTCAAATGATCTGAATCTATGGAGACTAACGAAGAAAATTTACGCGGGCTAACCCGTTCAGTTACTGGATGAAAAGATAAAAAGACTCAGAATGAAATGTAGTGACTATACGCGTTCATTCATACGAAGAAAATGTTTATATTCTTTTTGAATTTTTATATTCATACATTCATTAAGAGCAGCAATCACAAAATATTTATTAATGTGCATACATTTGTAAATAGTTGCAATGCATATACATTGAATAATGCGTAGAAAAATCGTTTATATAGGAGGAATATCGATTTAAAATTACAAAGCAAGAAGACATAGCAACAGCTACTACTCGATTGTCTTGGGTAATACTGAAATGTTTAACACAAAAATATTCTCCATTCCACTTCACCAATACTGGGCACCAACAACGGTTCATAAAGAACAGTGATCTCTGACAACTTGATAAGGGTCAAATGCGCCAAACATGAGCAGGGGGATTCAAAACACACATAAAGTACGAAGATTAAATGATGCCATCACGTCTCTTTTTAATATAAGCTTTATCCCACGATGCACAAACCAAATGTCAGATTTGACACTTACTGCCGAAAGGTAGGCATACCACTTTTTCCTTTAAGGTTTCAGCCTTTCTTTAGAATTCCAGATCATTTTTTCTCATCTCATCATTTTCGGTGCAGCCTTAATTGTCATGTGAAACAATAATTGAAAGAATTAACAGTGAGTCCGTTGAAATAGTTAATAGAATTTGTTTATAATGTTAAGTTTTATTTCATTAGTACATGTTTTGACAACGGACTATGATAGGAGCGAGTTTTCAAATTTGTACCAATGCAATAAAGCAACATTATAAACGAGTTGCGTACGGTATTTTTTTTGTATAACAGCATTATAACGTTTTCAGAAAATTAAACTTAGTATTGCGAAAAAAACTTCATTGTGACGTCTCGGTTATTTGACGTGTACGAGAAAACGGTGGTCGACTGTTCTATTTACCGCTACCACCCCAAGATTCTCTCGTTGCTATTAGTTGAATGTGTGATGACGTAATCATTCGTGCCATAAAATCAAATACGTTATCATTTGTGCCGTAAAAAGCCCTTTTATGAACGATTTCTTCCAACAGAAAGGTCGTTTATAATACTGGTATAAAAAATACATTAACACACTACGTTTCATTTATTCGCTATTACGACACATATTTTACTTTTTACCTATTACGACTCCAAAAATTATATCCCTCAATCGATCTAGTTGATGTCGCGGCACCTTGAATTTGAAACCGATATTTTAATTTTGGGGGGACCTTTATATGAAGCCTCTGGAAAGTTTCAAAATTGACTCCGTCGTTTTTGATGAAATTTTGTTGTTGGATAGAGTAAATGAGGTTTATGAGAATGGAGCAGGTCTCATATATTCGTTGAAAACCCTAATTGTTTGAAAAATTACAAAAGTTCACCTTTTTTTCGGAGTCTTCCTACATCTAAAACATTAAAGATAAAGATTTTTCCTTCAATGAAACCTGTTCCTTAACGGTAGATTTTGATATAAGGTCACGTACAGTTTTTAGAAAACTTGAGTACTTTTCGGATAATTTTGCGTGAAAATACGGGCGAGGAAGAACGTGCTGTTTTAGCACCACCAATTTTGTTATATGGTGTGACATGAAGGAGCGGAAAAGTAGCAAATCATATAGCTTGCTCACAAACATTAAAAAAAACTTCGCTTTTACTCCATAACATTTTTTCAAATTTACCTTTTGACACATCATATCAACAAATGTCAACGTGTCAACAAATCTGCCATATATAGATTCTTATACGTGATACAATTGCAATTCCGCATCCATACGAGATATATTTGAGTTGTTGTGAACAATTTGTGGTGTTTGAAGGAAACATGGAACTCGATCGACCTTTGATCACCGGCGACCTGTCCGCTTGGCCACCCCTGACCCAGAGCGGTCACCGTATTCATGAAGGGCAGGTCGACCGAGCGACCGGCCACGAGCCTTCTAACGTTACTGTCCGTCGCGGCAAGGCGCCCGCCGTCAAAGAGACGTCTTATCGCGGCCTCGCGTCTTGTTCGGGCGACGGCGCCGCGTCTTTTTGTCGGAGGTCAGGCGCGCGGCGTCGCGTTGCCGGCGGGGGAACAAGCGCGCAGCCGTGTACCTACAATGAAGGGGCTTGGGTCAGGTTCTACACACCCTGGAGGAAAACATCTGGAGAATTCCATGCGGGACGTTGTGTGAGCTGGATCTGGAACTTTTCTATAATTACCGTGTTATAACTCATAAAATTCTGCCTCTAGGTTCTTTGGTTCTAATACTAGTCGATCGTTGTGGAGTTTGTCATGCACTATTGTGTCAATGATAGGTGATCTTGGGGACCCCTGATTCTTAATTCACTTCATTCATACAGATTCATGATCATTCTAATAATATTATCCTCTCCCATCTGTCAAACTAGAAGCATTTAGTCAAGGTGTTGCCATGGAGGTGACGTGCGCTCCGTCGCGTCACCGGCATGAGAACAAGTGCGCAGTAGTTGCAGTGAAGGGACTTGGGTGAAGTTCAACACTCCGCAGGAAAACGAGTGTAGCATTCAATGTGGGACGGTATGGGTGAGTTATAGCTAAGAGTACTAATACATCTTTGCCAGAATTATCGCGTTCTAACTCATAAAATTCCGCCTCTAGGTTTTTTGGTTCTAATACTGGTCGATCGTTATGGAGTTTTCATACATGGTAGGTGATCTTGGAGCTTTTTCTTTACCCTGCCACTTCATCCGCCATTGGTTAACGATCATTCTATAATATACTATTATCATCATCGCTTATCTGTCAAACTAAGAGTATTTCGTCAAGTTGTGGCCGTGGAGGTGAGGTGCGTGCCGTCGCGTTACCGGCAGAAGAGCAAGCGCACAGTTGTGTACTGGCAATGAAGGGGCTAGGGTGAGGTTCTACACACTGCGCGGGAAAACGATTGTAGAATTTCATGTGGGACGGTGTGTGAGTTAGACCTGAGGGTAATGCTCAAACTTTGCCAGAATTAACGCGTTCTAAAACTTACATTCCTCTTCTAGGAACTGAATCTAATACCGGCTGTTACTTGTGGACTTCGCCATGCAGTATCGTGTACATTGCAGGTGTTCTCGTTTTTCCCTTTTCCCCAGCATTTCAATCCACCATTAGTTTCCGATCATTCTAATCATATCAACATAATCGCCTGTTCATGAAACTATTTAGTCCAAGTCTGGCTTTGGAGATGAGGTGCGCGCCGTTGCATCACCGGCCGGGGGCCAAGCACGCAGCGGTGAACGAACCTCGCTAGTCAAGGTCGTTACGGTGACGTTCAACACACCCCGCAGGAAAGCGACTTCAGAATTCCTTACAGGACGATATGCGTGATAGAATTCAAGGTACTGCTTAAACTTTGCCATAATTAACGAGTTCCATAGCTAACATGTCGACTCTAGAAAGTAAATTGTAATTTAAAAGTATTAAATATTGGTTCCTTTCAACTTTTGATCAAGTTTTCATGAACATAAAAGAATATATGTTTAATATTGCAATGAAACCACATTTCCCGCTATTTGGTACTGAGATAACGAGGTCAGAATAGACGTTCACCATCAAAGCGAACAGTAACGATTTCTTAGCACAGTGTGTTGTCTGTAGACTACACAAGAGCTCGCTGGGTTCAACACATCCCGCAGGAAAAATACTGTAGAATTCCATGTGGGACGGTGTGTGAGTTAGATCCGAGGGTACCGCCCTAACACACTCATAATTAACGCGTTCTACTGCTTACATTCCGCCTCTAGGAACTGTGATTGTAATACCGGTCGATCCTTGTGGACTTTGCCATACACTATCGTGTCTATTGCAAGTGTTGTGTTTTTCTCTTTCCCCTACCTCTTAATCCAACAATTGTTCCCGATCATTCTCATCATATCAACATAATTCCCCATCCATCAAACTATTTAGTCCAAGTTTGGCTTTGGATGTGAAGTGCGAAGCGGTGTACCTAGAATGAAGAGGTTTGGGTGGGGTTCAACACAGCGCCACAGAAACACGATTGCAGAATTTCATGCGGGACGTTGTCAGAGTTAGATTGAAGGTATTGCTTAAACTTGGCATTACTAAAGCATTTTATGGCTTACATTCCGCTTCTAGAAACTATGATTCTCATACCGTACTTTTTTTGTGGAGTTTCTCATGCACAAATCGGGTCCATGACAGGTGTTCTCGGGAATTTCCCTTTTACCATAACTCTTAATGGTCCATTAGTTCACGATCATTGTCATAATATCGTCATCATAGCTCGCGCGTCAAACTATTTAGTTAAGATCTGGCTTGGGAGGTGGAGTGGGCGCCGTCGCTTCGCCAGTGGGGAACAAACGCTCTGCAGTGTACTTACACTGAAGGAGGTTGGGCTCCGTTCATCACATCACGTCAAAACCATTGCTTGATTTCATTCGGTGCGCTGCGAGTTAGATTTGGGAGAACTGGCCAAACTTTACGATAATTAACCAATTGTAAGGCTTACATTTCGCTTCTAAGAACTGATTCTAATACCGGTCGATCCTTGTGGAATTTGTCATGCACAAAACGTGACCATGGCAGGTATTCTCGGGGTTCTTCATTTTTCCTGGCTCTTCATCCAACATTGGTTCACGGTCACTCTAAACATACCCATATCATCATGCCCATGCGTCAAACAATTTAGTGAAGGTGTGGCCATCGAGGACTCGCGCCGTCGGGGGAGCAAGTGCGCAGCGATGTACCTACATCGAGGGGGGTTGGGAGACGTTCAACGCCTCCTGGTACACGACTGCAAAACTTCATGCGGCTCTGTGTGCGAGTTCAATTTGCGAGTACTGATCAAACCTTATGATAACGTGCGTTATCCGAAATGTAAGCCGTATAATGCGTTTTACGGCTTACATTTCGCCTCTAGAAACTGTGATTCAAATACCGGTCGATTCTTGTGGAATTTTTCATGCAGTATCGTGTCCCAGGCGTTCTCGGGGCGTTTCTTTTCCCCCCTAACTTTTTAATCAAGTATTGGTTCACGATCATTCAAAACACATCATCAACCATGCGTCAAACTATTTAATCAAGTTGTGGCCATGGCGATCACGCGCGCGTATAGAGAGGGATAGAGTGCTCAACGATGTACTTGAAATGAAGGGGCGAGGTTCGATTCACCTCGCAGGAAAACGACGGTAGAATGTAGAGTTCTATGCAAGATGATGTGTTCCTTAGATTTGAGGGGAACTTCTCAAAAGTTCGCAATATTAACGCAATCTACGGAACTGTAATTCTAATTGCGTACGTTTCTGGAATTTATCATACACAAAACGTGTCGATGGCAAGTGTTCTCGAGGGTTTTCCTTTTCCCCTGCCTCTTAATGGACCATTGGTTCACAATCATTGTGATCTTGACATCGTCATCGCTCGTCCATCCAACTATTTAGTCAGGGTGTGGCCATGGAGGTCAGGCGGCGCCGTCGCAAGAACAAGCGCGCAGCCGAGTACCTACAATGAAGTACCACGCCACCTATTCGCCTGTCCAGTTTGGACCTCCTCCGCAAAAGCAAACCTAAACAAGCTCCAAATAGTCCAAAACAATTTTCCTAGAACAGTCACAAATTCACAGCTCTACAAACAATTCCAAATTGACTCCATACAACGCCATATGACATCTCTCAACCCAGTTCTATCACTTTACACCTAGACAACTTCAGACTCCAGAAAACTCACTGAACCAGAATAAAAATAGATATCCATACCAGACATTCCTAGTCAAATTTTCCGAGATAGATTGTTTTTAGAGGTGTCTGGAGAAGATTTCCTCACCCAAATTACTTTGTAGTTTAATTTTAGGTAAATTAGAATGTAAGCCATTCAGTACATATGTAAAGTGTGTTATGTACTAAACTATGTATGCAATGTAAAAAACAAATACCTACAATGAAGGGACTTGAGTCTGATTCCACACCCCGTAGAAAAACAGCTGAAGAACTCCATGTGGGACGTTGTGTGAGTTAGATGTAAGGTACTAATCGAACTTTGCCATAATTAACGTGTTCTATGGTTTACATGCCGCTTCTAGAAAGTGAATTGGAATTTCCAAGTATCAAATACTGTTTGCTTTTAACTTTTTATTATGTTTTCGTAAACATAAAAGAATAAATATTCAATATTGAAATGAGAACAATTCCCACTGTTTTGTTCTGAGACAACGATGTCAGAACAGTCGTTCACCATCATGGCGGATCCGTGGCGATTTCTCAGTACTGTGTGTTCTCTCCAGACTACACATGAGCTCGCTGAATTCAATGCCCCCATCCCCTAGGAAGATTACTGTAGTATTCATCTAAGACGGCTTGCGAGTTAGATTTGAGGGTACTGCTGTAACTTTGCCATAATTAAAGCGTTCTACGGCTTACCTTCCGCCTCTACGAACTGTGATTCCAAAACCGGTAGTGACGGTCGTGACGTAGATTCTCATGAAAGTCGAATTTTTTTTGTAATGTTAATGTAAAATGCAGTGTAGTACAACTTTGTTTTTTTTGGAATATATGGACTACGCGAATTTAATTAATTAATGGTAAATGAACAAAAACTATGGTGAAAGGAGAAAATGGAATTGTGCAGAGCAAGATCGCTGAGTGCATCGAAAGGGAAGTACTTATAAACATTATAATTGATTCTACATTGGAGCTAATATAGGAAGGTCAAGATATGTGTTTTAGTTTAATTCTTTTAAGACGCGGCCACGCAAAATATTTTGCTGAGCGAAAGAAATATTAACAAATAGAATATTATGGAAATGATTCACGCAAAGATTTTCTTTAAGTAAAGGAAATTTAACTGATAAAGTATTATAAATTTTATTCACGCAAAACGGTTTTTGAACAAATGAAATATTAATGCAATAAAATATTATAAATTTGATTCACGCGAGGAAGTAATAAATAGTAAGTTAGTGGAGATAGAAAGTTACGATTTTGTTTAATAATGAGTACGTCAGAATAAATTTTGTTTATTGAATTTCGTTATCGTTAAGCAAATAATTAATTAATGAAGTTAGGATGAAAATGGAGGTAAATGTATGGTGCGTGAATATAGATATATAGCAATAGTACGTAAGGAATATTGTTACATTGTTATCTTTTGTTGCATTGTGTTCTGTTTTATTAGCAAGGGGATCACTGAGGAAAGCGGCAATAAATGACAACACTCATATTTACATGAAAACTGGGTTATTGATGATTTTCTTTCCTTTTTAATATAATAATAATTATTGTTTTGATTTCCTGTAGAGGATTAGTCCGCGCCCTCACGATCTAATTATAAAATTTTCGATGATGGTACTCCGTAACGCACATATCAGGGTTAGCATTTAAATAGCACTTATTTAATGGATAGAGTAAAGAAAGAATAGGTTAGAGGGAGCAGAAGGAAATACAGAACCACCACACAATACAATAAAGTCCACATCAAGGAAATAACAGTTTACTACGAGAAAGTCTATGCCATTCTGTAGCACCGATAATTTAATTTTATCTTGTTTATTGGAATATTAGACGGCCAATTTTTCTGAGTGAAACAAATTCACCAGTCTTTACTCAGTGAACGAGATTTTCAGTTGTTGGTATTTCAGGGACGCACAATCGTTCATTTACTCAATCTATACACGTTCTGGAAGACATTTTCCTCACAATTCTTGTAGCATGTTTTTGCTGTATGTTTATTTCCATTTTGTGTTTATATTTACTTGCTTCAGCTCTCTTATTAGATATGTCTTTCGACAAGTATTAACACGTTTGTGTAACAACACTTCTATTCATTATTTTATTTAAATAAAATGCTAACATGGTTAGTCACTTTATGTGGTACGAAGCACATTAGTGTCTTCGCATCTATTAGATGAAAAACATGTTTTGTGTCATTTTGCTGAAAAATACACAGCAGTTTCTTAACGATTTCTCTTCTTCCATGTAGTTCAGAAGGTCGTGCTTAAAAGCAAATCGAATCGCAGGGGATGTTTCAAAGTATTTTCGAAGAATAAATTCACTATTTTTTGGTTACAAAGACGAACACGATAATTTGTATATTGACGGAATTGGCATGAGTCGTTTAATTAATTACTCCAGACATCCTTGTATTTAGCTCGGTCCTACGAGTAAAACTATCTAAGCACAAAACCTTCCTGGGGTACCAATGTACAATAACATTTTAGTGACGAATAAAACAAAGAATATTAATAGAAACAAACCGAATCTAACGAACGCAAGGTCCAAATCAGCTAGTTCAAAGATAAGCAATTCAGAGCAAGTGCACAATTCAGACATGCACATGTTCATAGAAACTACAAATTGATACCCCGCAAGCTGGTGAATTTCCCTTAACAGGACAGCAATTTAATCTTCTTTATTTCTAACTTATCGCGAGAATTATTACCTAGAAAGGAAAATTTGACGAAATATTAACCTCTTTAGAAAATCACACAATAAATAAATGTTAAAATTATTCAAACTCTTGGCCTACCAGATTAATATTAACTGTCAGAAAAAGTGACAGATCTCACACGCTGTCTGTTCCGCAACTTGCCTGCAGTGTCGTTTGACGACAGAAAATGAAAATAAAATTCATCCATCATTGCAATCTGCAGAATAGTAGCACGGTGATAAAAATCAGGCAATTAAATTGACAAGTGTGAAATGTGGATGATGAATTACTAGATAGAAGAAAGATATTTTATATTTTTAAACTTAGTAATAATGAAAATTGTGTGGTATAGAAGTCATTATATTGTATAGCCTGTGTTGCATTAACTGTGAATAAATTGGGTGCTTCCCATTTCATTTAAACAGTAGCCTAGTGTTTCATTCGGAATCGGCCCACATACCTTTTAATCCAGAGTTGTCCACTTCTAAAATATCAAGAGATGAGGTGAGATTTCCACTCAATTCCATCAAGAATTTGGCCGTCCCGTGAGGTTCCAGCAAGACACATGACATGACCTCCAGGGTGAATGACTTTGTATAAATTATGTAAATAGTTTTATTTATATAAATAATTGACTTTGGGATAACGCCTTAATCAACTTTGTCACATACCCTGCGCGGAAGTTTTCTGAACACACCTCGGCACCTGCAGAAGATAACGTAATGTTGCAAATGTCGGCGCCCGTAACCAAAATATACTTCAATTTAAACATCGAGACATTTCTAGGCCACGTTCTCGACCGAGAGGGAGACACTATCGTCCAAATGGAAGCTTTGTTACCGCTTGAACATTTTGGTATTGAAGCTCCCGATTGGATGACAATATCTCCCCTCTTCTTCCACCCCATGCCCTTGTGCCACTATATTCAAATTTAGTATGAGAATCAAAATGAGTACGTGAACAATTAGATATTTTTAAATCTTTCAAAAATAGTTGAAAGACTAAAATAGATTGAGTTCACGAGAAGGAACGATGTCAAACTGCGCAAACAAATTTTTAGTCTTGAGAATATACACGAAAGAAATGAGAGACCAAGAATTAAATACAGCAAAAACGTATTCTGGGAACGAAACAGGTCACTAGGCCTAATTCTTGTTGAAAAATGCGATGAAATTTCAATGTTACAATCCAGCAGGGGAGACCGGAGCTGATTGGCACCAGTTGATGATTTTTAATTTTAAAGTTAACTCTGGTTTAATTTTGACAAGTTTAGTTTTATCATTGGAAATTACACGTAAGCTATTACCTTATTACCTATGGTACTTTTCTTCAGAATACTGACTAGATTTTATACAATTGTTGGAAGTAATTACGTAAAAATGTGACAACCAATCTCACTCGAAAGTTAATGTATTCAACGCTTGTTTCAATTTAGCAAGTTCGCGGATGAGTTTTAAGAATTTTAGTAGCGAGAAGTATCCCGCTCACGTTCATTCCTCCGCAATGAGCTAATATTTGCATTCGTGTTACAAGCGCAGTTATTGACGACGATTTATACCATAGGTATAAACTCGAGAGATCATTGTTGCCACATAAAATGTTTTCCCATCTTAGGCCAGGTGTCTGGTAAGCTCTAGGCTCGTGAATTTTTGATCTGCGCGCGCCCAAGATAGTATTTAATTGTTCCATACTCGCAGAGATGAATACTCAAAAAGTCTGGTCCAACGAAACTAAACTCATAGAAAAGCAATACGCATGCATCGTTCCTTTGCTAATAAATAGAAGTTCAGAGCTCTGGCGGTGACGTCGCGCCCTACTTCACGGAAGCCTAAGGGACGTCACAATTTTAGAAATGCGTAGCGTTGTTTTCAAGGAGTTGCCGAATTGTAAAAAATCAAAAGCAAACATTTGAAAGTGTTTTGCTGTTGAAGAACTGTATCTCTCTTAGTGGAAAACAGTTTTCTACCCTGCCATGGCTAATACATTCTTAGGAGGTACTAATCCAACGTCGCCCAGCCGAGATGATTTATTCTCTGCGGTATTTCAGAGTGACAGCTGCTCCGCTCGAAATTATGAACTGATATAGTACGTGAAGAACAGGTTATATTTGAGCTTTTTCTTAACCTTCTAAGAGCTTATAGTAATATTTAACGTTTCTGTGGTGATATTTCTTATTGCATTAAAGTACAGAAACTTCGTACGCAAAGTTGTTGCTTCGAACAAGATTGAGATGTTAGCGCGTTCACTACCTGTCTGTTTTCAAATGCTCTCCCAACCCTATCATCGAAGGCGTAACTGTAACATTTTTGGTAAGATTTGAAAGAAATGAAGCCTCTCACTCACACTCTTTCGTTTTTGCATTTGTATTGGACGTTTTAGGGCGATTGACTTTGCCCTCAGGGTAACGGTGTCCCCATGCCTAGGCCAAGTTTAATTTCCATGTTAGTGGGTAAGAGAGTCATATGGCGAACATGTGTTCCCTTGCCACGACTAACTCCGTCTACCTGAGCTTTTCTTTGTCACACAGATACAGAAACTGAGACGATTTTAAAGGAAAGCTACAAACTATTTTTGTCCCAACTAGGAATCGAATACGGAAAGCAAGTTCTCTGCCCACGAGCCATCCTAGAATCTTTCTGCATTTTTGTTCACGATTAATATTTCAAAACTTCGCAACAGTGGTTTGAGATACTTTTCGGCAGGTGACGCGGAAAGAATTAATTCCGGCGTTCTGACGAAGCTACGCTCCATATTTCACTTGAAAAGCTACATAATCGTAACATTCACCACTTACACATAATTCATTTGAAAAACTACAAAATATTAAAATAACCTGCCTACGCGAGCGGTGTGGCGCTACAATATGAAATTTTCAATAAATTCCTGTTGATTGAGATGAAGATATCTTTTGGACAATTCTTACGCTATCATGATATATCTTGGATTGATTGTTTAATGCCAGGATAAATTGCCACCAGATAATGAATATTTTCATTTAATGTCTTCAAAAATGATGCATACTCTTCAATTATGTGTATCGTCAGTTAAAAAATCTAAACAACGCTCCTGAATCAATAATCTCCAGCTCTAGCTTTTTCTTTTATCTCTTAGACAAAGCCGAGTTTATAAAGCATGTTCTTTGTTCATTGCTTTGTTTACGTACATTTGAGGTCCGTAGTTATTATTTTCCCTTACCGAAGTTTAACAATTCTTCGAGTAAATTCTGTGGTGGCAGCGGAGATTTTGTGGTAATCCATGATAAAATATCTGGGATCAGTGAGGTATCTACCACAATAGGAGGCTATATAACTTTAATATCACATTTAGCCAAACAGTGTTTCGGAACACTCTTCCCATCCAGGGTTCCAAGTCAATTAAACACATAAATTCATAGCGAGTCGTCTAAGTCGGCATTCGTACAGCGTACGAACAAAATGGCGTCATGCTTAGACGACTCGCTATGAATTTGTGTTCAATCTGGAACCACTGAGGATGGGAAGAGTGTTCACGAAACGGCCAAATGTGATATTAAAATTATATAGCCTACTATTGTGGTAGATACCTCACTGATCCCGGATATTTGATCAATTCTTCGAGTATTTATTGATCGCAGAAGCATCGACTATTTAAGTAATTTGTTCCACAAGTCCGTGTTATATCCCAGGAAGTGGCGGAGAACCAACATTTCACTTGAAATCCAACGCCAACCTACACTTGGTTTTACGCCCCCAGGCGACTCCCTCAACAGAACACCGCTCTAGTCACTACAAGCTCTAATCTCTAGACTGATCTCCCCTTATCTGTTAGTGTAGTGCATGTGGGTTTAAGTTGAGAGGCGGGAAGGAGGAGACAGAAGGGAACGATAGCGCGTAGTCTATGGCCCTTTGCCAGGGTTCTGGTCTGGCACATTTCTGTTAAGTATTGTTTGTAAACACTACGGAACGGGACGGAGCAAGCCAGTAGGCATATTGCATCTGGCTAGTAGGGACGGAGAGGGGGAGGCAAGGTATACTCCGATTTAAACTCAGGGGCACTTTAGGGTCACGATCTGGACGGAGAGGTGTACACTTTCATCTAATCGGGACCTTCGTTACTACAGTAGAACCTTTCTAACCCGAACCCCGCAAATACGACATTTCGGATAATCCGAACAAAATTCGGGATGGAGGAAGAATAAACAAATTAAATAAAATGCTTTTTGTGTAGTTTAACGAAAGGATTTTATAATTACTGTAAAACTGAACAACTAATTAGTAAACCACAAGTTGTCGAAATGAAACATTTTTTGCACTGGTAAGTACGGTGTATATCACATGCTTATGTTTCTCTCAGAGGAACTTGCAAAATCGGTAATCATCTTTTGCCGTAAAGGACGGAATCTGTTTGATGATGCGATGTGATGATGCAATCGCTAAACTGCGTTGCCATTTTCTCACATTGCACGCTAGGTCTAGAACTCATATAGATGTATTTGTATATGTCCGGTACATTTTTTTTTTCGGATAATCCGAACAGACCACACCTCCAATTAGTTCGGAAAATCGGGGTTCTACTATACTTAAATGCTTGGTACTGGAGCTCCCGATTGGCTGGCCATGTTCCTCCTCTGACCTTGAAGTGCGATTACGTTTAAATCGGAGTATAGAGTGGGACGAAACGGGGCGGGAGGGACAACAGCGGTGCAAAACGAGATGGTGAGATACGAGTAGGAAGGTACCGTGCGCAGTGACGGCGGAAGGAAGGGGGCGTGGCGTGGGTTTCTGCCCACGGGCCTCGTTCCCATGCGGCCCACGCGCCGCCCGCGCACCCCCTGACGAGGCCGCTTGTGCCGCTCGGTCAGCACCGTCTCCCCTCCCGCCCACGCGCGCGAGACGTGCTCTGGCGGCTCAGAGAGAGCATCGATTTGCGGCGGCACCGCTGCTTCCTCGGCCGCTTTCCTCCGGCGCCCAGTGTGCAATGTGCAACGTTTCCTATACAATTAACGAATATTGTTCCTCACATGTTTATTATTGTTTCGTATAGAATTAAAGAATATTGTTCCTTATATTGTTTTTTTTTAATTTGTTGCGCCTAGATTGACTGTGTGTCTCCAAGGCCCTGGAGGGGGGGACGTTGAACACTTTGCGCTTGGGAGTAATACTCCATATACGTCATTATATGCTATGAATCCTCGCAGTCAATTGTCAAGAAGACCGCCAGGTAAGCATCTACGCGTTCGCGCCTCCTACCACTCGCTCCTGCGGCACTATCCAGCGGCCAGAATTCGAACGGAATACGGATAGGGGTAGGGTTTTGGACACTTCACAGGGGTTCGACTAGCCTTTGTGAAGCAGTCAAACTAGTTTTGTTGAAACCAATTTCACTTTAAATTGTCCGGGAATCGAACCCGGACCTCCTGGTTGAAAGGAGAACGACTACGCTCTGAGCCACTAATGTTTATTATGATAACGCAACGTTCATGTTGACGTACCACAGAGAATGTTTTGTAAAACTACGATTTGTAAAGAATATTGTGAAATCCTAAATGAAGAACAGTAAATCAGATCTTTAAAGTTAATAAAAATTGAAGTACAAATGAATAATGAATTTGAAACAGGTTGTTTGAAAGTTTAATGAACTATAAAATTGAACTGAAACGTTACAAATGACAAATTTTCGGTTCAACGTTTTTGAAATGTTTTTTATTGAAAGTTAAATTAAAATTTAAAATATTATATTTTATGTACAATTTTACGGTTTTATGTCGTTAAAGATTTGGCAAAAAATTCGCCGCAGGATTTGCTCCGCTTTCTTCGGAGAAAACTGTTACACATTTTTGATATCGTCTTTCGCATGTATGTGTACACCTACTTCAGATTGTTCGGCTGACAGAGCATTTTCGATTTTGTACCATATCATAAACTACTTAAGATCATCAATAGTCGAAAGTAGATTAAATTTAGTATCCATTTTAGCATGGAAAAATATATTTTACTTCAAAAAGCTTTTGATATTATCAACAAATTTAATACATTATTAATATATAATTAATACCAGTTTTAAAAGTAACTATACAATAGAATTTATTTGTAATTGTAATTACACATTTTGTGCCTCGGAACATTAAAATAAAAATTCAATAAGTTAACCGGGGGAGAAGGGCTAAAATATTTGCTTAAGGTGGCAAATTACATACACCACTGCGTACCTACTAACTAGCTAAGTCACAGGGCATTCATTTGTTTATACGTTGATATTTACTCACACTTCCATGATAGGAAGGTCAGATCAAAAGTCAGAAAACGCACGACATACGCAGTTTTAACTGTTTTTGGCTCAAAATAAATAAATAAATAAACTATTTTATCAGCAGCAGTAACTGAAATTCTCTATTCGCTATTCAAGCTCACTAGAATATGTTTCACAATGCTAGTGCAAAATCGGTATTGCTGTACAGGAGCCAAAGAGATGATTTCATTCAAAGAGTCGTTAATATAAATTACACCCGCACACACAGACGCGCGTGCGTGGAGAAAGCGTACTTTGCATACATGAAACACTCTTCAAAAACTTTGCAGCAGGTGTCAACGCGGGTTTTAAAATCATAACAAGGGGCGTTGAATATCTGATACGAATGAAAGTGGCGTAGCCATCCGACGTGTGGTATTCTCACATATGGGCAACCTCTCGTTCACTGCGCTGCAGATCAACAGATGCAACGTACCTACGTTTGAAAGCGTCCACTCAACAGGAAACAGGACGACTAGGTAATGCACTATTTATTTAACGTAAAAAACTGTTAGAACCGTGTGTGACTTATTACGTGGAGAAGCATATTACGTTCGTGTTTTCTTGAGTTCGGCCGAACTCATGGGCAAGTTGATTTATGAATACAGTAGGAAACGAGCGATTTTGCCAAGGACTGATAAGAAAGTATTCGGCCCGTTAAATAAAAACTATTTGCAAAAAGAAATCAGCTACATGGTTTTGCCTCATCGTGAAGGAATAGACTTACTGCCCCGCCAGAATACGGTCAACGATTATTTAAATAACTATATTCCTCACTGAGTTCAATAAAACATACACATACAGTGAAAATATTATCATCTAATGTTACTTGTCGCTTCGAATGATATTGGCGAGAAATGTTTCACAAAGAATTGCGATTTTCATGTACAACCGCTATACGTCTTTGATTACTGAGAGTACGTCCTCCAGAGTTTCTGACTTGGAGGTCCTGGGTTCGAGTCCTGACGGCGGCAGAATTTTCGACTCTAGCTTTTCAGTTAGGTCGAATTCAGTCGCTGTCTGGAGGAGAATTCTAGCGGCCGGCTGCTCTGATCGGTAGTTTTCCGTGGTTTCTCCGATCAACACCAGGCGAATGCCGGAGCAGTACCCTACCAAACGGGCCACGGACCGCGCGCGATCTGTCCTTCCTCTTCCTTGTCCTTATCCTCTCCCCTTACACACACATACTTACACTAACATGCACTACACTACCACATATTCCGGTAGACCGGTCGGGAGCTTAAGAGCTTGCCCGGCTGGGGCGGTGCCCCGCTGGTGGGAGAGTCCTGGTTAGGGTGAAACCCCACTAGCCGACGGTAGGTCGGCGCCGGATCTCGCCATCCAGCGGGGGAAGATCACCGCCATCTCCCGAGAAAAACATGCACTACACTAACGGGACTAATGACCAAAGCAGTTGACGCGCCTGGAAACACGAAAAAATCAATCAATCAATCCTCTAGAGTACAAACGTTTGCGTTTGTTGTTATGCATTAATAAAGACGCGATTTGGCGATTGACACACTATACGTGCACCATCTCGGGATTACCATCGCAAACTAACCATATTTCTGCTATTCCGAAAGATATAACGTAGTTTCTATGGTATATGGAAAGACCATCGCATCGATTTCCCTTCAACTGAATCAATGTTGAAACCAATAAGTTAAAATTGTCATGCTGCTTTTTTTTTGGGGGGGGGGGGCTTAATTTTCAATTTTACCCTTTGACCGATCGTTTGATGTTGGAATTAAGTCAACGTTCTCCTTATAATTTAAACAGAAGTGCAATTTTCCTGTTTGGTGTTGCAAAAGTTAAGGTAGACGATTTTATTTTTTTATTTTGTTTATATTGCTATTAGTAAGAAAACATTAAGTTTCCCACCTCGAAATACTTCAGGACGTTTTGATTTTAAGAAAGTAATTTTTTGGGTTTTGCGTAATAATATTTTAATAGTTTAGCGCAAACATATTTATATTCAATTTGAAAGATCATAAAATCCTCTACAAATTTGCTTTGTAAATTATTTTTCTCAAGCAACAAGTAATAGAGCTACGAGATTTTAAATTTTAACCAAGTTTTGATTTTTATTTTGAAGCTGCCCCAAATTACTGGGTCTCTCTAATGTAGTATTTTTTAATTACTCTGATCATTATAAATAAAAAGCGATTAAGTAATGTTTTAATTCTTACTGAGATTTCAGTCGCGTTTGAAAGTTCTGGTAAGTGTGACGGAAGTCCGATACACTCTGCCCACTAACACTATTTACTTATTTCAAAAACATTTCAATAGAGTAAAATGACTTTCGTCTCTCATAATAATAATAATATAAATAGTTATTGTTCACAATCACAAGAAAGACTGCCCCATCCACAAAGAAATTTTGTGCAATTCTATCTCACCTTTTGAAAGGCAAAATGACTCAATGACTGCACTAATTATGGTTCCAAAGAGGAAGAATATGAGTGCACATTACGATCGAAGAAGATAAAAGTCTCCTGTGTAAAGGGAGTACCTTATTTAAACTACAAACTACTACAGGAAATGTAGTCGGAAAATCTTACGGGTAGACATAGATTATTACATATTTTATTAAGTGTAACTATTGCTATGTTATTTTACTCACCAATAAATTTTTTTTCCTTCCTTATCTTCTCCTGCAACTTCCGCATTTAACATAGGAAAAAACATAACCAACGCCGAAGACTAAAATATATACTTCCAAAAGATAAATTTAAACCGTCCTAAAGAAAAACGCGTTGTTTCCCAAATTTACTTTCTGTAACTTTTTTCTTCCTGTAATTGTAATGTATACCCGTGCTTTTCCCATTTTCATAGGATAAAATAACTATTGATTATTGAGGTCTTCAGTGGGAGTATCGTCGCTCTCTTGTTTGTCACTATTAGTGCTACGCGTGCGAAGTTGCAGTTCTATTCACTCTTATAAAGTGCTTGTTTCGCTGTATGAGAAAATGAAATTAAAAACACCCACACCCAATTACTCGTGCTGAACTCTTTGAAATACACATATTAAAACTGATTATACTTCTATTTCTTTATTTATTGTTATTTCTATTTTCTTCTCACTGCTTAATCTTAATCTCCTATTTTCTTATGCCAATGTTTACACATTACTTATTTTAAGTTGTCAGCGTAACTGTTAATGTTATTGATAAAGACTTACCAACAAAAGATTCGCACGATTTACACCTGCTGCGGCTAATTGAAGCTAAAGAAGTAAAGCAGAGACGTGCTTGAAAAAGTGATCCTAATTCAGGCGGTAAAAAGGAAGAATTCTTCTACCACGTTTTATGTGGAAGTGAGAGAAATCATGTACGTAAGAAAGCTTTTATGAACATGCACGAAGTAATTCCCGTGTATTTTGTATCTGTAAATTGCTGCTTCAGGGATTAACTCCAGTCCGGTCTGTGACGCCGAGCAGTGCAGACGTTCTGAGGTCGAGCTCCGCTACTGTTACCAGTGCCAGTTTTATAGTGTTGTGTTTCCGAGCTAGTGGAAGCTAAAATACAATCGTGTCAGTTGTAAGTGGGGAGTGCGTGCTGGGAGGTGGACCAACGTTTTTCTGCGGGCCATCAATAATTGCCGAAAAATTAAGACACGTGACCGAATGTACGCACTTTTGCAATATCTGGAATTCATTGCAAATAGTAAGAAAAATGTCACAATGGAACTTATGGAAATGACCAGGAAATATTAAATTTTGATGAATCGTGGCCCCAGTATTATAAGAAAAATGTTGCACGCTTTCCAGTATGTAATGAACAGGATTGGGAAGAGTTTGCTACCAGCAGTTTTAAAGAAATAAGATATTTAGAAAGTGGAGAGATATTAAGGCTGCTGTCTATCGATGGATTACTAAAATACACTTTATAAGAAAAAATAACATTAAGCAATCATTCCAGGTTTATTGAACTACATTCTAGCTGCTTCTATCATTTACCTACTAAAAACAAAGTTATTATTTGTGAGAATTCTGATTCGGCGTTGTTGACACTATTATCTGAAGAAATAAAAAAAGGTCATCTTCGTCAACATAGTATTTTTATTGAGATAGCCGATTTTCGACGGCTTTGCCGTCATCATCAGTATCGCTGCTATACTATACTATGTTGACGAAAAATTCACTCTTGTTAAGAAGAAATTGAATGATGTCCAGAAAGTAAAGGAATATCTTCTGAAGCACAATGGTTTTATGAAGAGATTCCCTCTTGACGAGTGAAGGTAAATTTTGGTTTATTTAGAACTTACACTAATTCGTTTCTTGTAGTTTGTGTAATATAAACTAAAAAATATGAAATATATTTTGTTTTTAGTTCAATCGTTGAAACCAGATACGTCATAAATTTTGAATATTTTTTATATCACAAGCAATATGCAATACGCGAAACTATTTCACATATCTGTAACCAGAATAAGGCCTTCTATGAAGTACAAATATCCGTTTTGTTAATAATAGCAGAAACAGAGATAATCAGTTTTTGTTTCTCCTGAAAAGATCAAAAACATGACTTATTTGGTTTTAACAATTGATGATTCAATTGTCTAAACGGCTTTTTTTATCTTATGTTACATACGTAATATTTTTATGGAGCATGTCTGTCCTTCTGTGTTATTACAAATGTTGTTTTGTTTCTCTAACAAAACATAACGGTGAGAGATATATGTACTGTTACGGTTCTAGGTGGTGAATTAAAACACAGAAATTATTTTAACAAAAACGTTTATTTTGTTTCGTAACACAATCACTGAAAACACTTGATTTATGTACAGATAGTCTTTACTTGTTTATTCTTTATACAGCACACTTCTCTTGATTATTTATTTACACTAGACTTCTCTTGAGTATTTTGACTGTTCACTTCTCTTGCACGGCCACACAGTCCTAAGCAATGACCACAGTTCGATGCACTGATCACGGTTCATGTCATTGAGCACAACCACTGCAACGCTATTCACCGCGATGCACACACGTCACAGCTCAGCTTCCACGTCAGACTTAAGATTGACTCGCGATCGCCAACCGCCGCGTACCCCGCCCGCCAACTCGGCGGGCGCCGTCGAGAAATTTCTAGATTTTGCGATACGCCCCGCGAACACTGGGACAATCCAGTTCAAGGGCCGCAGGCAGGTTGTTGTTATGTCGCAATCCGCGCATATAGGTAGTTCGTGGTGGTGCCGGCAGATGACGCAATATTCGTTACAGTATTTTCCAACAGGCTTCATTTAATGTTAATTAAATATGAAGACTCCATAAGACATCATCATAAGATAAAAGATTAACACTTCAAGTAATTTTAAATTAACTAATTTCATACTATATTAAATGACATTTGATTCAAATTTCCGGAATGAACAGTTCTGTTAGATTTTTAGGTCATCAGGAAGGTGTTAAATTTATTTCGTTATCCTTGCCGAAGGGATAAAATGCATTAGTTGTGACGTTTCGAAACAAACGACAGAACTTAATGGAGAATTACACCAGATTCATATAGTAATGCCCAAAGGGCTAAGAGACGTGTTGGGAAAAGATGCAGCAAATAAAAATAATAAAAAAAATGATTTGCCAATTCCAGATATAGATACCCATTTTCAGTGTTCTTATCTTTTCGCACCTTACGAATTTTCGGAGAGTACATGTCATATATCAAGCAATTTTCTACGTAATTTTTGGTACATTTTTAGTAGAAAATGGCGTAACTGGAAATTAATATAGTATGCATGTATTCAGCAATTGGCTTTACTTCATTATGAATCACCCAATCTCTAAAGCAATGAAAGCTGCGCAAAATTGTCAAAAACATTGGTTTCACAAATATTTGTCACCCACTCCTTGATGATCGAACAACAATGATTTTGGTATCTTTGTGTCGTCGAGTATTGCACCTTGATTTAAGATCATGATTTACTATTACGGTTCTCTTTATCTTGGCCAAGAAAAAGTACTTCTTAGTTATAGATGATACAGGTTAATATTTCTTAATCGCTCAGAAAATTTGGATTCATAATCGTTCGAACATTATATGTATTGTGACTACCTGTTTTCCTAAGTGTAAAAAGCCAGTCACATTTTACTGCTGCGAGAACATCAACTCCATTTGGAATGAGCGCGCTACGCGGGTAGACAGTAAGTTGGCAGGTAAAGATCGCCACGGTCGGACGCCGGTGCCAGTTATTCCCCGACGAATGGAGAGACTTTTCAGCGAAAGCAGGTGACGTGTGGATAGAATAGCTATGAGACGTTCTGTAATGATCCTATGCCACATGTTCGACCATATGTTCAAAAAAACCGAAACTCACCACTCCACATGAAAGGAAGTAAATAGATTTCTCATAAATATTCATTAATTGAGAGGAATGTACAACGAAATGGAGTAAGAGCACCGTTTAGCATACGATGCAAGGTGAAGTGGTGGATGCGTGCGGCATCGGTAGGAGAGAATAGAAACTCATGTACACGTTTGTTCTGTATTTCTTTCTATTAGTGTACGGGTACTTATGAAGCCGTAAAGGGACGTCTGGACATCATCATCATCATTTAAGGGCAGATGCAGACGGAGTAAGTACAAATTGCAATTTTGAGAACAATCGTGAGGACGACTGAGAGAACTGCAATGGATACAACACAAGACTTTTTTCTCCTCACGTTGGTATACAAGTAAGGCCGTTACCATTCAAAATTTTAACTACTAAGGACTCTCGTCAGTTAAACGAATGTATTCAGACGTTAAACTAGATAATACATAATTAGGAGACTGAAAAGAATGAAAGAGAATCAATATCTCTTTATCCATGAAGTTAGTAAAAAACCGAAGTTGTGATAGAGTAAATGAGTTAGGCAAAGTTATTTAATTAATGTGTGAATGCAAGGAGATTAAAGAATAGACACCGAAGTAGTTACTCATATTTATGATTGAAAACGTTTGAGAAAAGGGCTGTAAAGCTTTAATTGAACTGTGAAAATTGTAATTGTAAATTGCTCACTCGTGGCTCATAGCGAAGTCGCTATCCTTTTAGCACTTAGATCCGGGTTCGATTCTTATCGATCTCGTGTGAAATTGGTTCCTACAAAACGAGTTTGCCTGTTTCACAAGGGCTAGTCCAACCTCTGTAAAGTGTCCTAAACCCTACCCCTATCCTTATTCCTTCCCGATTCTAGCCGCTGGGTAGTGACGCAGGAGCGCGTGGTGGGAGGCTCGTTCGCGGAGATGCTACCTGGCGGTCCTCTTCACAACTGACTACGACGAGACTCGACGGACGTAGAATACAGTGTTAACGGAGGATTACTCCAAAGTACCAGCGCTCAACGCTCTGAAGGGGCTAGGAGACGCGTTGCGTCAATAAAGACGAAACAAATTTTAAAAATAATATGACTAGGGATTGTAGATGAGGTTTGAGATTGATTCAGTGATACAGATAACTGATTTTCCTTGGAAAGTGTTATCATTGACTCAGAGAGATGAGTGCAAGTGTAGTTGTAAAATTATTGTTTATTGAATTTGAGATTATAGAATATTTTGAAAGCATAATATAAGTAATTTGTTGTAAAGAGAGTGCAGCGAGCCCGTGTCCGTGAATTTAGAAATAAATATGTATGACCTCCCCTCGTACTAAATGGTGGTGATCATAGAAAAATGGGGCGAGGGGCATAGAACAATTTCGACAATGGAAAAGTAACTTAAACGCTACGTTATACAGAGAATGCTCCAAAAACCATTTACTAAGCGTTCAAAATTGCTTTCAGAGACGAACTAATAATTCCACAAACCAAATGTTGAACGGCAGCCTATTAATTTGGCCAGAGAAATGAAACAGCTTAACGTAGCGCGGAGGTTGGTGTCTTCGGAGATTACTGTTCTCGTGAAAGTGATAAATAAAGAGTTCATAGAATAGAAACTTCATTCCACAATTGCATTTATGTACTGGTAACAAATTAGTGGCAAATATATTAACCCTTAACTGCCCTGCAACATTTTATCCTTTTCTATAGAACTAATATTTATATAATGAAGTTTGTAATCGTTTGGATTGTAGAAGTAGAAAGTCCAGGCTCCATGTCCATTGTTGTTAGAACGGTATATTGTAAGACAGTTCGTTGAAATCACTTTCTAAGAAACCAGAATATTTAGTGCTGAAAAATCATGGACGTCGATGTGGAGTAAGTGGGTTTTATATTATTGTTTCTATTTTAATTGCCTGAAATACATTTAGAAACATTAACGTACAATACATACTTTTAATAAAGTTTTGGAGGTATTATATTTTTCTGTATAAAGAAAAATATTTCAGCGTGTCCACTTGGACACGCAATTAACCCATTCTTGAAAGCTGCAATTCGCTCGGTTCTTTTTTCCTTGTGGAAATCAAATGGTTTACGCCATGGAAATACCGGCGTACTGCTTTCGAAACACGATGAAGGTTGAGTAGCTTAAGTAGCTTACTAAACTTCCGGCAGACTTTGGCATATACGCTCTTGCATCTGACAGAGAAAGAATAAATATTTAATCCGCATCATTTTCGTCAGTCAAGAGGGTAGTTGAATAAGTTCATCCTACTAAACGAGCAATTTTAGAACGGCCAGAAGCATCTATAGTTCTTGTCAAAATCAAACGTGATTTACTCGCAGCATGGCAATGATGTGTGAAGTATCTTCAAGGTTTCGCCATACTTCCCATACCCTAAAGTTGCTACAAATTATGTTCGTTAATATTTCCAGCCTAAATTCAGGCGTCCATTCTCTAGAAAACTCGATTCAGTCTCTCTCAAGAAAATCGCATACATAGTAACCGACGCTACATTCCTCAATTGTTCTATACCTAGGAGTTCATACAACTCAAACCAAATTTTATATTTTCATTTCGTAACAACAGTTTTTCTCACTTTTCCCGCATTTTTCGACAGTTGCAATGTTTTTGTTGTAGAAAATGATACTTTTAGGCATAGGTTAACATTTTTTCTCAACATTAGCAAAAATATATTTTCGTCCCTCGTGAAACATTCTCCTTGAATCAACTCTTCGACAATGCACTGCTTAATAATTATTTTGAGATTGTAGTAAGCGTGTTTCGTCGTAATACAAATAGCGAACGTTCTGAAGTGGCAGGTACTAAGTTCATTATTAAATTACAGGCTGATCTGAATGCCTAACAATGGTCAACGATAGTGTATACGTATTTTTTAAATAAAAAACAGTCAAAAACTATGTGAATTTAAAACAAGGTCGGTAATTTCAACGTAGATATCCACACATCGTTTGTTAATAATTTACTGCCGTTACAAACACAAGAATTGGTCAACAACAAAATTACAAACTGCAAAACTCCACTACAAAAACACGAATTTACTACTAAACGTACGCATTTATATGGCTATCATAAATACGTCGATCATTGTAAAAAAAAAAAAGCTGAATAACTGATTTTCTTATTTTCTAAATTTGTCTTAGAATATCAGAGTACATTTCTTTCCATTCAATGAACAAACACGACGAAATTCAATGAAGGGAGACCTCTTAAGTGTAGCTCTGAAGTGTTCTTGTCTCATCTGCTCTGCATTAGCACACACAACGACAATTGGTTGGAGACATTTCTTTTTCTACGTTCATGTTCACACAGTTCTACACGATTCTACACAGTCACGTTAGCTTGCACTCTTTGCGTGGAGTTCGTCTTTTCACTCTCCACGGTAATACCATGACGAATTAAACTCGGAATGAAACAAACACTGCGCATACTATGAGAACGTAGAAGAAACACACTTATTATAGAATTACGAAAGTATAAATAATTAGATAGTCGGTTTTTATTTAATTTAATAATAACTGATAAATAATCGTTAAGAACAAGTGTGTTTAAACATTAGGAAGAGCGCTTCCAAAATTTCGAATAAAGAATGACAAGATCACGAAACACTTAAACTGGGATTCGGATTGAAAGAAATAAATTGAATTGGAATGAGCGCAGACGGAAAGCTCTCAGGTCACGATCCAACCAGATGTACTACATTTATTAAATAAAAAGTGATACAATATGTTCATTATTAAGAACGAAGAAAGAGTTCCAAGATCTTGGATCGCGAGAGAAGTCAGATGTCAAAGTACTGAAGTAAAGAAATGTTAAATGAATACAGGAATGAACTGATCACGTAAATTGCAGTGAAATTTAAGTTTTTCTTCATAAAAATAAACACTTTTCAGCTATATTTAAAGACGCTGATTCAGAAAATTAGTTATCAGTTGTGACAATTAGCTGTGTCTTTCGGAATAACTCTTAAGTCTTTTAAAACTTCACACTAAAATCTCAGGATCATTCACACCGTGTCCAAATAATGTATTTGTTTGGTCACAGTGTGAATAAATAGTAATTCTGAATCTTGGTTATATTAAGCACGTGTGTAAAAGGGTGAACTACTTAAAATATACTTTAATGTGTTGATTCTATTTTTGAATGAGGTTTCCAACGTAGTAAGTAAAGCGTAAATAAACCATAAAAACGCTAGTAGCGTTCATTTAGCAGAAATCGAATGAGTTTTTATTACTACGAAAATTCTGCCAATGTCAACCCGTTCTCCATACGTTTCTTATGAAAAACCCAGAGCTCGGAACCGGACAGAAGATAAGTTGATTAGATCGCAATATTTAATGATTAAATTGGGTTTTCTAAGTGGATCGTATTTCAGTACATTCATTTGTTACCAACATAAAAGAGAATGTTAACGCAGGTTCCCATATTTTGGTCTCCCAGGCAGATTTAGAACCAGGTTTAGCGTAGCATAGTCGGATAAAAAACAAGTGGCTTGATATTAGTGAATAAGAGAGTAGAGAATCTACCTTCTTCCTGGTTGTTCACTATAGATGTCTCAGAATATTGTTCAGCGTGGACAGACATTTTTTCATATTAGCATATATGAGTACTTCCATTCGCTTGCACCTCTTCCTCAAGATATGGGCACTGAGAAGATCACCATGACATGTGGCAAACAATGATGCCAAAGATGTGAGATTCCTATTTTCATGTTTGCTGAGAGAGGATCAACTCATGCGAAATACACTGATAAGGTTATTGAAGGGGTTTTTAGGATCGCAGAAATCCTCGTAGAGATGTACAACATTAATATCAAAGATAATTCTCTATTTGTTTTCCTCCCACCAAAAATGGTCAGACTTCCCAGAATTGTGCGGTGTATATTTAGCATATGTAAGTACTTCCATTCCGGTTTTGGCAAGGGTGCGGATTTTGATGGCCTAAAATGTTAACAATGCCCTGAAAGCAAGGAAAATGGCGTTGATAAAAAAGAATCAGTATAGAACCAGGTCATCTGAATTGGCTCTCTTACTAGGTTTCCAACATTTGCACATTATCCACTGAGCAACGAAGCAATAAAAATACAATGTCTCGAAACCGACTCCAACTTCCTTGGTCAAAGGTGCACTTGAATCAACTAAAAAAAAACAAACAAATAATGCTTCCAAAACATTATTTTGGTAAAGTGATGTCATGTCTGAAAACAGTATTTCTAACCGAGCAGAAATCCCGCATCATGGCACCGATGAATCAATTACTAAATGCCAAAGTCCATTCAGTGTTGAGCAGTATTTGCTTCTAAAACCAGTCAAAAGAGGTATAAAAAGAAAACGAGTCGACGTTGAGGCTGGCAGAAAATCATTCGAGATCAAACTGAACCCATCTATACAGAGAACAAGTCGCTATTCAGGCTGGCAGAAAATCATTTGAGATCGAACTGAGTCTAGCCTGACATATGCTTAACGAGTGTAATTCTCCTAAATTCAATTCCTGCAGTGGAAATATTATTTTGAACAGAAAAAACACGCAGAAAATCCATAATAGTTCGGATGGAAGGGAGACAATTTCTGACCAACAAATTTGCAATTCTTGCTGCTAGATGGAGGGATTAAAACTATATGGTAGTTATGAATAACTGCCATGTTACAACGACCGAAACAATACAAGGATACAAAAAATGTATTAAAGATAAACAACAAGATTTATATAAAATGCCATGAAGCATTTTCATTTTATAATGAAATTATGTGAGAGATTTGGGTTGTCCAGAATGTTTTCACATGACTTTCTCCGAAGATCTAATGGGGAGAAAAATATATTTTATAAATTATTGATGATTGTCGTTGTGAGTTCGTGTATCATTTTTAAGATATCAAAGGAAGGAATATACCACTTCGGGACTACTGGTTCCTCCGTCAGAAAGGCCAATCAACTCGCGGTCCCGGTGAGATCCCGCAGGGCTCGAGGCTTCATCTTGAATACATGATACTCATGGGAAATCAGATGGGATTTGTCCCAGCGCATTGCTGTGAATGGCGGTCAACAGTACTAGTCCGGAAATCTGGTAGCCCCGATTTAGCGGGGTAGCCTTGTAATAATAATAATAATAATAATAATAATAATAATAATAATTATTATTATTATTATTATAATGTGCGTAAGGTTCACTCTCTTAGTCATTGAAACGGAACCTGAGTGTACTGGAACAAGAATTTCTCACCATCTGTCTCCCCGAATGTGTTGGCGTTCTGTCCTTGGGTTGTACCTGCAAACTCCGGAAGAGCGTGAAATTTAAACAAATGATGATGATGATGATAATAATAATAATATATTAAATATCTAGAGTCGAGAGGTACCAACGGCAATGACATAAACCCCCCCAAGTGCGTCTGCCATGACGGACTTCTGGTCTCAGATGTGGTTCACTCCAAAGCAACATTTTAATGAAGCATACTGGATACGACAGGAAGAAGAAGCGTGTCATAATATCCCAGAAATGAATGGAGTTGTGATTTCAACAGAGGATGTAAAAAGATCTATAAAGAGAACTCACAATTGGAAAGCTCCAGGAGTAGATGGAATCCATAATTTTTGGTGGAAATATCTGACATGCACTCATGATATATTGGCGAGTCAATTTCAAAATATTTTGCAAGGAACATCTGTGCTGCCAGAATTTTGTACCATGGGTGTGAAATTTATGTTACCCAAAGGAGGAAATGCGTCTTGCCCCGGGAATTATAGACCTATTACATGTCTACCCACAATTTATAAAGTTCTCACCTCCATTATTGCCACCTAACTCGACGAGCATTTGAAAGAAAATGAGCTGCTTTTGCCAGAACAGGTTGGTTGTAGGAAAGGATCTCAAGGATGCAAAGAATTATTAATAATATATAATATTATATCCAAACATATAAAAAGAAAGCGCATAATTTGTCAGTGGGCTGGATTGATTTCCGAAAGGCATTCGATTCTATTCCGCATTCTTGGTTGCGGCGAACCCTTCAACTCTACAAGGGTCATCCCTCTATCATTACATTTCTTACAACGTGTATGAACAGCTGATGAACAACACTGCTTGTAATGCGAGGGAAATTCAGTTACCAGACAGATACTTTAAAAATTTGTAGAGGCATTTTTCAGGGAGATAGTCTAGGTCCGCTCTGGTTTTGCCTACCATTGAACCCTTTGAGTAGGATGTTGAATGCTTCCGGCTATGGGTATGCTTTGAAGAACCCCAAGAAGATCATTTCCCACCAATTATATATGGATGATCTCAAGCTCTATGCTAAAGGGGGAGAACAACTTCGCAGCATGCTGACACTAGTTCACATACTTCAGCAGCTCTATTTGTATGGATCTTGGTTTGGAGAAGTGCGCAGTTGTTCACGTGAATTCCAGTAGCGTCCAGAATACAGAGAATGAACCTCATTTGATGAAAGATTTGAGAATTCAAGAACTCTTCAATGGCGATGAATATAAGTATCTGGGCCTCCAGCAGCTCCTAGGAACTGCAGATGAAAAAATAAGAAAACAAGTGGAAAGAAAGGTTCTCTCTTGTGTGACGAAAATCTGCAAGTCCTGCATTAATTCGAGAAACAAATTTACAGGAATTAACACCTGGGCTCTTTCAGCAGCATCACATACATTTGGAGTAGTCAAGTGGTCTGAGACATCTTTGCAAGCTTTCGATAGAAAAGTCAGAACACTTCTATCAAAATATCGGATGCATCATCCTCGAAGTTCCACCGAAAGGCTGTATCTTCCAAGACATTATGGGGGGCGTGGACTGTTAAGTCTTGAAGTTATGTGCCGCCAGCAAGAAAAACAGCTCAGAAATTATTTCATCAACAACGAATCCATGACGGCCATTTGTGCGCAAGATCATGGCTATACACCTCTGAAGCTGCTCCAGGAAGATCAGAATCCAAGAGTTCCGAAACCTGCGGACCGAATTGAGCAGTGGAGATCAAAGGAACTCCATGGCAGGTTTGCTACTGCTCTTCAAAGTAACTCCATGGATGTGAAGAGATGGACTGAATGGTTGAGAACCGCTGGGCTTTTTGGCGAGACGGAAGGATTTGTACCGGCCATTCAAGATCAGGTAGTAGCCACTAATAACTACAGGCGATATATTATGAAAGAGAACATCAGTGACAAGTGTCGCCTGTGTAAGAATTGAAAAACTCTTACCTCAATTGAACTGAAAAACTTGTACAAACTAATAGAGGTAGATATTGTATCCGTAGTTATTTCAACTAATGGGCCAAGATGAGCCAGAATTCGGGTTTAAAGTAGACGATTGCGACGGAGAATTCATAATTCGGACATATTACACCTCCCAAGTACAATTTGCTTCCATTTTGGAAGAGCCGGAAGAGTGTGCGAAGACGCTCATAATGTTCTGGAGGCCTGTGGGGAAAAATATGAGAATGTCATTAATGTACGTATTACAGATGTTCAGGCCAAATTGCTCTTTCTAAATAAACAGGAATATCTGCCCCACATTTTTTATTTTACCGATTACATTCCATTAAGGGCAAAGGCCTCCTGATAAGGAAAAAAGAATAACCATTTTCTGCTAAGCAATGGTTAGGTAGTCCAATTAAAACTCACACAACAAAATTCTCAATCACAATTCACACTTCTTAGTTCAACTGGTTCGGTGTAGTTCAGAGATTTCCTTGTTTATTCTTCTTACGTTCTTGTCTTGTGTTCTTAAGTATTTTTGTGGTTTACGTATTTAGTGTTTTCCAGATGGTTCGGTTTTGAGCTAATTGTGGCCAAGTGCTACCTGCTGCCTTTTTATTTAATCTGATCACTTTGTCCTTGGTCTTCCCCTGCTCCTCCAACCTTCTTGGACACCATCCTGCTGATTCATATGAGCGACTTGGTGTAATCTCATATGTCCGGCCCAAAACCATTTCACTATGGGAGTCACTGCATCTCTTATTTTAGGTTTTGCTCTTATTAACTCACTATTAATTTTGTCTTTAATGTGATGTGTAGAATTTTGCACTTCATTATTCTTTGACATCTTCTTGGAGCGGTATTATTTGCCTCGGTTAATGATCAATTTTTTTATTTAGTCAAAAGCAGTAAAAAGCTGTATGTGACATATGGGGAGAAAAACATCTGCGCGCGCTATCTTGATCAAGCTTGTGATTCACAGATAACGACTGGTAGCACAAATATGTCCATAATTTTCTTTTTTGATATGTTTATTTCTTTTTGTTTAAAAGACTGAATACTAAATTCCAAAAAAAAAATGTTCTAATGCCATTGACATTCTGGCGCTGTTTTCCTCGTTTGTTCTGTTTTTGAATTAAATCAACTGCCGTAAGTATTCATGTTCTTGTTCCATAATTTGTTTCTCTACTGTCACTGGTTTTGGTTTGTGTCTTGTCATTATTTTTGTCCTCTGTAGGTTCATGTGAAGTCCTACTTTATCGCGATCTTCGCTAAACTGTGTAAACATTTCTTCTAAGACTTGGGCGTAGTTACTAATAATATATCATTTGCGAACTGCAAGTTAGTTTTCGGCCGTTGATACATATCCCAACGAAATGTTAATTCAAATAAACTCGTGAATTATTTGGGAGTAATGGGAACGCCTTGTGTCTCATTCCGCTTCAGCTGAAATGGTTTACCCTCTTAATCTGTGTGTACTAGTGCTTGAGTCTTAGAAGAAAACTTATTTAACAATCTTATGTACTTCGCAGGCACGCCTTGAGCAGCAAGATCTTTGAACGAAGGGATATGGAGGAATATGTTCCACACAAGTTGAATGCCTTGTGAAAGTCAGAGAAAGCAATATAGAGCTTTGGATTGTACTCATGTTCTTTAATAATTGATGTCGGAAGGCAATGTAGTGTATTCATTCCCCTTCTGAAACCTGCTTGTTCTGGAGGTGTAATTCTTCTGGTGACGCATTTTGAAATTATATATAATTTATTGATTGAAACACACACATATCATATCAGGATGATTGTCTCTTGGCAAGTCTATTGAATTGAAGTCATTTTTGGGCCCTTTTTCTGTATGAGTACTTTGATATTCAAAATCCATTGTTTAGAAATTTCTGTTATAATAACTTATTTGAACATTGTAGTTATTTCTATAAATAATTCCCGAGGTCTCGCTTTGATATATCCGTAGAAAATTCTATCGTTACCAAGAGCTCTTGTAGGTTTTAATCTGTTATTGTGCGGAGTACTTTGCTGTGGATAAATGGTGAAATTTGGTCTTGTTATTTGTCTTTACATTGATTGAAATCTTCATGAGATGTTATTTTATAGATCTTTGTAATATAGATTGATATTTTATAGATCTTTAAAATATTAAGTTGCTTCTGCATATTCTTGAGGTCACTATCAAGGTTTTTCCCCTGGGATTTATAATTCGAGTTCTCCATTATTTCGTCTTTGGGATGGCATTCCTTCTATCACTTCTAATAATAATTTTTGTTTTCTTATTCACATCGGCGAACTCAGACAATACTTCTTTTAAGTGTCTTTGGTGTCTGTCTCAGTTTTTCACTCGTTTCCAAAAATGTTTTTTTCACTTTTTGATTTTGAATTTTTTGGCCAGCCGGGATGGTCTTTCCCGTCTGCAACAATCCGTTGTTCTAAATCCGTGTATTTGTCTCGTGTTGTGATAGGTAAAATCATCTTATCGCTTTTCCTCTTGACGTGTGTGATTTGACATTCTGAACTGTTTCATTCGCTATTTTGCACATTGGTCTGGTGTTCTTGTATACATTTCTGTTATATATTTCTTTCTATTTTTCTTCAATATATTTTTGAACGACGATGATTCAATTCGAATCTGTTTCAACTTTGTGTCTTTAAGAATAAAATCAATTCCATTCCGAGGACCTCCTCCAGTGAGAGCCATGTCTATCATTTTCTGGTTTATTAAAGAGAATGTTGGCAACTTTTAGTCTCGGCAAATTGTAAGAGGCAAAGTCTTTCGCATCTCTCGTTGATTTTGCTTTTACCATGTGGGCAGTGCAGTATTTTGACTTTTTTGCCTCTTTTGAGGTTCTGAAACTTTCTGAGGTACCAACAGTAACGTTCATCGTCTTGTGAGATGTCCGTCGAAGGCAATCTAGTGCCTCTCTTGGGTAGCCAAAGGCGCTTATGGTGTGTATCGATCTCTGGATTTACAATTGTAAAATGTGATACATTTACTTCACATGTACCGAAGCAACTGATTTAAGTTTCGTCTTGGAGTGAATTGGGATGCTGAAATAAATTACAGGAGTTGTTGGAGGTATTGTAGGAGTAATATCCATTATATTGTGGGCGAGTGCATCCAGATTATGAAGCTCAATATCTTGGAACTGAAAAATAGCTTGCATGTTGGGAGGCTTGCAATTCCATAGGGTTCACTGCAAGGTTTAAGGGGTGGTTCAAAGTCGATAGGGAAAGTGCGTATGATACAGTGGTTGTGAAGGTATTTTATCCCTCACTTCTTCCTGAATTACTACCTGGTGAATTCGCTGCTCCGAAAATGAAAAACAACGTACTATTTCATATTTCAGGTGTTTAAATGGTTCAGACTGCGTATGTGTGCAAATGATATCCCTTACACTACTTCTCAGAAGAGAATCGAGTATAGAGTTGTGCTACGACATACGCTTTTTATCTTTTCTTGAGTAACACCAGAAAATTAGAAATTGTTCCTAGACTTATAGCGAACCACATCACCGAGTTCTTTGCAAAAACGGTTTTGTACTGGCACGTGTACATGACGGGTTGAACGGTGTGACTTGCTGCATTTCAAAATGTTGCGTGAGCCACAGCTGAGTTATCAGTTCATTTTGTGAATGTATACTGAGGAGCTGCTTCTACAATTCTTGCGTTTTTCATTCACTTCACGATGGGGGACACCATTATTGAAATAATTCTTTACGTCATTGGTAAGAGCGTTATATTACACTATGTATACGTTAATCTAATGGCTAACTGATAAATACAGTATGTTTATTTCTCTCCGTGTCGTTACGATGGTTGTCGCTGCTACCATCATCATCTTTGCTACAAGCATCTTAGTCATGTGTCAGGGGCGTATCATAGATACAAATAGCGCGCTATCAGTAACAGCACTCAAAAGCTAGTGCTTAGCCGACATTCATAGTGTTGAATGGCAATGAAGCTTTCGTGATACTGTGAGAAAAATTTGTGATTTTGTGTGCATTTTTTATGCAACGGTAGAAGCTCGTAACGATATTTCCTTTAGAACGAGTTAAGTACAAATATTAGTTTATAAACAGTGAGTTATCCTTTAGAGTCTGGATATGTATGGACTGACAGTAATCTCTTAAGTTAAAATAAAATTTAAAAAAAACAACAAAAAAACATGTACAATAAAATACGGCGATGGGAGGTGTTTCCACACCTTCACTCCTATTTCACATGACAGACACATCAAGAAATGGGCTAGAAACGCCTTTGAGACTTGTAATTTCAACTGTTGATGTTACGTCATGACCCAATTAAAGAAAATACGTGTTGAAGAACAGTAAAGTGGGAAGGTGGTCGAAGAACGAGTTACAATCGATTCGAGTGGTCGACGAGAGTGGGTCTGTAATCTGATGTCTGCATGATTAATTTCACAAATCATTTATAAAACTTGGGCTGCAGTAGCCTTCAAGTGTTACGGTTGGCGACAAAGATTTTGGTAGGTAAAATTACCATTTTAACAAGGTGTAAAATCTCAAAAGCCCCAGGGACTGATTTACAGCAACAGACGTGGTTAACTTATTTTGTCTTGGTTGGAATTTTGCGTTTCACTAATTTGATCCTAAGAGTTTTTTTTCTTTATTGAATAATGGCCTCGTGGAAACAATCTCACATATCTCATAATTATGTAAATACAGTTAACATATTTATTTATATTAATTTTAACATACTGCTCGAATATCACATTTTTAGATGTATCACAGATTATTTGCGAACTTAAGTTTGTCCAAAGTGCTTTTGTACGCATTCAAGGTCTCTTTATTTATGCAGTGTGTTAATAGATTGTTCCAAGTGTTGACGGCCCGATTGAGAGTGATCTTTGTTCAATCCTAGTTGTTTCTTTCCTCAGTTTCATCGTGTATCCTCTCAATCTGGTGTATGTAGATCCTGTGTGACATCTCTACCAGTGTCAAGAGTTGCCATCTCGGCACCTCTGTTGGTAATCATTACGGCAATTTTTCTTTAAAATCCTGGTGATTCGCTTCTGTATTTTTATAAACATTGTTTGTCTTTTTCATAATGTGGAGATCACATTATGTTGGCATATTTTAGTATAGGTCTAATAAAGGTTGCGTAGATTTTCCTCACTTTTGCGTTAAGCAGTTTGGAAAATAGCTTTATCATCTGTAGCACGTCGTTCGCTCGGTTGGTCACTGCGGTTACTTGAATTTTCCACTTTAAGTCATGAGTGATTAATATATCTAAGTCGCTTTGTTGGGTTATGGAGCCCAGAGTTAATTGCAACTAGCAAAATACTCGGCGTTGCTCGGGTTTTCTTCATATTCAATTCTTGCGAACGAAGGAAAATATCAATTTTATATAAACCACGGTGTTTAATATTATTATTTTTAACATTATTCGTTCAAATTTTAATAAAATACTATGATTTCATTTTATTTTACAACACATTGCTATTATATGAATCCTTTTGAATCTTATGAACCGCTACTGACATATAGCGAATAAACGAGGTACCAGTTTCGCTGCAGCACTACTGGGCTGACAAAATATATTAGGAACCTCGTGCTCTAAGCGAGACGAAAAGTGGTCGCGGTACATCAACAAACATATTATTTACATTATTCTGCATTTGGGTTGTGTTAATCTTTAACAAACTTTGCAAGGACACTTCGACAATCCTGAAGAAGAGACTGTAAAAATTTCATATCTATTCATACGCTACTTTTTGTGGTATCGATATCGGTTACACGTTGTTGAATTCACTTAGTCGTTGAATTAGTATAGATGATGTAGGGTAGTTTGAAGGTTTTCTTTTGTCATGTGGACTTTGCATTTCTCGATGTTCAGTGGGAGTAGATATATTTTCAACCAGTTTTCCATTGTCATAATATCTTTCTGTAAAGTGTCAGTGGGTTTGCGAATAAGTTTTGCGCCATGCAAACAAATCTATTCTGCAGATATTTTGCCACTCAGATTACATTGTATAAGATGAAAAGCATTTGTCGTAAGGTAGATCCTTGGCGTACACCGCTTGTAACGGATATGTGAAAAGAATTATTCTTGAAAATAGATTTTATTCCATGGGAGTTTTTTTTGTTTTTTTTTCTCCCTTTTAAAATTCAAAATTTATTGCTTATTTATCCTTGGAAATAGATTTTACTACATAGGAGTTTTTTTTCTCCCTTTCAAAATTCAAAATTTAAGTAGTATATGGCTTAGTGTAGGGATCACAGAATTTTGAAAATGTGCACACAATTCACTTTTCCCCATAGCACGTCATACGCAGTTTTTAACTTTTTTTTACGTAAAATAAATAAATAAATTACCCCGAGGCGCACTCGGAATGTTCTGTTTGAGAGGAATTCTCGGATCCATCCCAGTAGTTTGCCTCCGACTCCCATCGATTCTAATTTTTGAATTGTCGGAAAACTCTCTCGAATGCTTTCGCATAATACATGTAATTCACATCTGTAGGTTGTGCTCCGTCGAACGCCTTTGTCTATGCATCGAATGAGGTAATCACATTAGTGATAGCTGATCTTCCAGAGGCACTTTCATATTGTCAGCCAATGTCGGTTCCGGTTTGCAACACTCAAATTCATTCAATTCTGATTTTGTTACTATTTTTGCATCAGAGATGTCACGTGTGTCAGTTTATGCAGTTTGACACAAACATTTTGCAGTACTGACAGTTAACAATATCACACCTACACTCTGTCTCCAAACGTATGATCACCCTCACAACGGCCAAATTCCAAGGGATTCCGCCTCGAGAAGACGTACTTCCGTATGATGGTGACTTGCATTACTGTTGTTCAGAAGTGTGTATTCGAACTTGGCGCCAGTTGTGCCAGTGCTGCCTCTGTTGATGGTCAACTCACATCAGTCTTTGACCCGAGTTTGAAATTTTATCGGTTTTGAGGTTAGAACTTCAATATCTTTTATGAAATAACTTTTTTTTGTAATCTCAAACAAAACTCAACACCTTTACTCTCATTAGTACGGAACGGAATTTATTTTCATAAAAAAAGCAAAATATGTACATATATATGTATACTTATTTTTTCAAAAATATGTAAGAAGAAATAGTAAATATGTGAAATAAATATTCGTTATAATGTTTACAATTCCATTCTTCAAGCGTTTTCCGAGCAGAGTACGTTGCCGATCAGATCTTTACATGGATACAGAGAGGCTGAATAAAAGTTTTACATGTACAGAAGCAATTATTCGCTAGTTGCATTCGAAACGTATAATACTTTTGTATTATATACAATGTTGTTTACGAGGAGCCGGAGCTCAAGTGAATAGTACCGTGTAGCCTGTGATAGAAGGTGGAGGCAAAGGGAGTATACTCCTTCCCCCAACTCCAGAAAAGGGATAAGACAATGATCTGGAAATTTTTTATCGAGTTACGCATGGGGTCTATGAAACACGAGTAATCACGTGGTTGAAGTTCCTTCTGCTTCACATACTACATCCGCTCATCGTTGATCCCGACTATGCTGTTTCCAAGAAGCAGATGGGGGCGGGGGAGATAAATTTGACAATTAATAGCGATTGTCCGGCGTTAATACAAGTGTATTGCGTATTTTTTAAGTATTACAGTAACTAAGTTTGTTTTCAAGTAACATATTTTAAAAAATATGTAATTATACCAAAATATGTAAAAATATGCCAAATGAAAATGATTCCAATTAGTTGAGAATGTCGTGTTAAGTGTAAAAATATTAGTGAATGCAGGTATCTTGACCCTGTAAAAATATGTATTTACATGAAAATCCGTTCCCTACTCATTAGTATATCTCCAGAGACGTTTTCAGGTTTGAAACACGAACTCTCAATAGCACAACTCAGTATATGCTACCAAAATTGTAAAAGAATGCGCCGTATCTACGTGACACCAACTGTGATTCCACGCACCCAAATTACCGAGACAGCAGAAAAAAAACCTTGCCCACACTTGTTTTGGAAAATGTATTGTTTTATAATGAAATGTGTATATTGACATATAATGTAAAATTGTAAAAACATGTTTTGATCGCTTATGACCATGTACTTACAGAGCGATTTAAAATAAATAAGAAAAAACTGTTTAACAGTTTTGAGCACATTTTTGAAAGAAAAATTAAACCAGAAATAAAAAAGCATTTTATTTACACAATTTGACTGCTTTATATTAATCGGTTAATTTTTCTTTCTGAACAAATAAATTCATTTCTTTTGTAAATAATAAACAATTTACATGCTTCTTGAGCGTTTCTATGCTTGTGCATTGCAATTTTTTTTCTTCTTTTTTTTTATACCTAGAAAGCATTTTTTTCAAACGAACTTTTGAGTGCTTATTGCGGCGGAACCATTCAGAATATCGAAGTAGTTTATTAGACAAAATATGTTTAAAATTGTCTTAATAGCTTATTTTCCCATTTTTGACGTTTCCTTCCTGGACACCCGTATTTTGAACTTTCTACACCGCTCAATTCGGCAAAATCCTCAGAGGAAAGACAGCAGCACCGGCTCCTTCCGAGTTCCAACGCTCACTATTTCACGGCAGTTTATATTTATTCAAAGAGAATCTTTAAGAGGTGGAAGATCGGTGGTCCGTGACGACGTTGGATGAATTACTTCTCAACAGCAACTGATAGATAGAAGTTAACGTTAAAACGCGTCGCTGGGTTCTCCCAGATTATGAGGCTGACATGGCAAATCGGCGTCGTTCGGTAGCTGATGACCTTCTTGTGCTAGAGCTGAAGTGTCTGTAAGTTATATCAATTGACGCTGAATAAGGGGCTCGCTCGTGGCACAGAGCGAAGTCGCTAGCATTTCACCACTGAGGTCCGCGTTCGATTCTAGTCGAATCTCGTGTGAAATTTGTTCCAACAAAACGAGTTTGGCTGCTTCACAAGGGCTAGTCCAACCCCTGTGAAGTGTTTTAAACCCTACCCCTATCCTTATTCCTTCCCAATTCTGGCCGCTGGGTAGAGACGCAGGAGCGCGTACGCGGAGATGCTACCTGGCGGTCCTCTTGACAACTGAAGCGACGCTACGTGACAAGACTTAAAAAGGTAATGGAGGATTACTCCCCAGCGCAAAGCGCTCAACGCCCCTGAAGGGGCTTGAAGACGCGTTCCGTCAATTTGTATACGCAACGAATTAAAAGAAAATAGCAACTGACTGCACATGTGCTGTAGCGTGCACGCTTATGTTCAGTAAAGAACTACTTCCGAATATATATAATTCCTCCAAGTACGTTGTGATGATAAAGAATCTGATGAAAACTGAGTGGTGATTTTACAAAAAACGCAAGTTACTACAAATACATGTGTTCATTTACAGATGTGACAAACGAGTATTTGACGCAGCGAGATATTTTAATGGTATTTTTAACGTCATGGAAAAGTATTCATCGCAGCTGGGTTTAAAGTTAACTGATACATTCAGAAAGTAGTAATTGACTCAACCAAGCCCAAACGAGGAGAAATCCAAAATAACTGAATGTTCAAACTATTTACAGGAACGAATACTGAAGTATAACAGTGTTTAAGCATGTAGCATACGTATCTCGAATATAAACCAATAAGTATAGGTAACATAATTTTAAACACAAATGTTGTGTAAGACTTTAAAGCAATTTGCGGAATATGTGAGTACAAAAATGTCTTGTATACTTGCATGTAAATTTCACACTGTAGTATAAAGTTTCAGAGAATTCTCCTTCCTAGTGTGGAAGTAATTGAAATCCCAATAGTTTAATAATATTTGAAGTATTTAAATTTTGTAGTAGTTATTATATGAAATAATGTACAGTTGAATTGGAGAGGTCAAGTGGGCAATTTCAATTCAGCGTAACCACTCATGAATCCTTTCAAAAACATTTCTAGTAGGGGAGTTTTGTTTCTGTAATGAAATCTCGAGCATAAATGAAATACTCCTTTGCAATGTAATCCGATCAATATAGTAGTATTGATTTTACAAATTCAGTAAAATTACAAATAAAATGTGGAATTGTGGGAGGTATTTCATGTCGCTGAATCTGCCACAGATAATCCGTATATCTAGTGAGAAAATAATACCGTATATTGTGGTTTTAGGCTGCGTGTATGAACTGGGAACACCGTTGGTATTTTTCTCCCCCGCTAGTTGCTCTGTCCTTTTCTTTCTCTTTCATTCGCATCATGTGTCATCTTGTTTACGAAACATAACACTGTTCCTTTATGAGGAATCTCATATCCGGACAAAGTGCGCGCTCGTGTGAGCGTATATTGGACGCAAGGCGCGCGCAGATGGGCAACAGCCCAACAAATGAAGTTCCTGCGGTTCGTCGCGTCTCCCAGGCAGTGGTATGTTCAGAACATCGCGATGGACAAAATTACTCTCTTCTTGAGATACTGAGCATTTTTTTACATAATAAATATATTGCGCCTTTTTTGCAACTATGGCTCTTAGTCTCTCTTGAGATATCTGTGGTGTCTCCGGAGTTGCTCAACTTCCGTGCCTTCACGGAGTATGGTTAAGGTATTCGACTAACTACGCCGACAACTCTCGTATACGTCGAAGCTGGTTGGCAGCAAATTTTCAAGAACGTCAGACGTGTTATCTGGATTAGGTAAAGTTCACGTTGTAACTTGTGAGGAGACGTTGGTGAAAGATTTCAATGAACATCGGCGTTTGAACTTTCTGAGGATTTTTGTGCGATGTTAAGTTGCACGTGGTGAGGAACACTGATTTCAAAGTGCGTTAGATAATCCAGTGAATAAAGAATAATTACTTTGCTAATCTTAAAACTATATCCGGCGACTAAACTGTAAGGATTTTATTCTTTTGTGCACGTTATTTAACCAATTGTTATGAGAACTGTAGACAACGTGCATGTGGTAGAGAGAACAGATTAGGGGCGGCCGAACTGTAAAAGCTCTGTGGTAGTGAAGAACGTAGAGTTGGAGTTACAAGCAAAAGTTCCAGCTGCACGGAAATAAAATATAGGGGAATTAAATGTATTTTCCCGACAGGTGGCTGCTAGGACTGTAGGTACTGCGAACAGGGGCCGCATGATGGCGTGAATGACATTGTATTATCGATCCGCTGAGGAAATTATTGGTTGCACGTGTAAACTCTCGATCAAAAGCAGCGGTCGGCGAGTTCAGTGGCGTGTGCAGCAGATCCGGAGAACTTCGTATGGAGCACGGAAACACCCGAAAGGCAGTTAAGGGACGGTGGAACGACTGCCCTCCACGGCTCGGAGATGGAAGTCGAAGACGTTGCTGGAAGTGTTGCCAAGACCGCCAGAACAGCTGTGGAACACGGCAACTCCGGAGGAGAGATTGTAATGTACAGAAAATGTTTTTCTTAATAGGAGCGAACACAGGAATAGAAGAACAGTGGAGCCATCAGACTATCATGCACACTCCATGTTACCGAATTTGAGAATGTCCAAACATTTATATTTGTGAAAATGTTTTTATTCGTGTGTATATTGTGTGAAGTTAAGATGTAATTTAAATATCAGGAATGTATTATTCGTTATATTTTGATGATTGAAAGCCATAAAAGGGAAAGAGGATTCTCACGTTAGGAAATAGTATTCAAGGTTGAAAAGATATTTCAAACAAGGTAACGAGTATAGAAAGGTTTGAAAGTCAGGCATAAATAATATAGTATTTAGTTGAGGATAAAGTTCTTTTCTGCTATGTAGTCATTGATTCAAAAGTAAACAATTTTGATTTCATAAAATTGTTAATTTGTTACCTGATGCATCTTGTTCTGAACCAAATACAAAAACGGTCCCTGCCCTTGGTCCTTACGTTTTCATTGAGAGGTATAAAATATTCGCATCTTTGCTGCAACCTCGCATGCGTGTGGCGTGACTTATGCCGCGCGCCCCAGTGAATGTCAACAACTAGGATTGCCAACAATATTAATGTAAAAGGGAGGACACTCGATAAAGTAAAAAACGCATCAATACATTTCTTTTTATAAATATTTAATTTAGACTAACATCAGTTCTGTTGCTTCTCTCTATTTGCACTTCACGACAAAAGATTCGTTCACAAAATGCAAATGAAGATGGTCTGGTCTTTTATTTTAGTGGCTAGACAGATACACTACCATGCATGCGTGTGTCGACATTCAGAAAAACTATATTCATGTTTTATATTCTAAATTAAACATTAAACGATACGTGGTAGACGTTAATCACGTGAAAAAATCAATTACAACAAATGTTAAAAATTTAATAAAACGTGGACATTTAAAATACAAAGGAAGACGAGAGGACAATTGACATCAATGAAGGACTTTCCTCCCAAATGGAGGACGTTGGCAACCCTAGACGCAACTTACAAGGCAGTTCCCTAAGTTTTCGGCCTGATCAAGATATTGCTCATCAATGAGAAAACCTTTTGAGCAGTTTACATTCTTATGTTTAATTGTTGTAATGCAATACGTTTACAGCCGACGTCTCACTTCTATGGAGAGAGGTACTTGAGTTGGACGCGGTGCATGATATCTCATGGCGTTGAGCTTCTTCACGACAACGCACCTGGGCTTACTATGTAGACTGCAAAGAATGTTGAGAAGGACTATGGCTTGAGGGAGTTGGACTACTCACACTACGTTCCAGATTGAAAACCCGGCGACGGCTCCCTCTTAATGAAGAGTGAATAAAGATACAATTCTCTTATTTTAAAAGATTTAAAAGAATTAAATTCTCTTCTAAAACAAAAAAACAACAACAGAAGATTCAGGGAGCTAAAAGAAACATAGAGGAGGATCCAGATGACCCCGAATATAGAGCAGGAATACACTGAAAGAGTACATGCAAAATTAAACATCAAAATTGTGAAGTCAATTTACTCAAATTTTTGTTTTTGTACCTTTAGGAACATTTATCTCTAACAAAAATATAGTAGTACATGCTCAATTTTTTACAGCACTTTCTTCGATGTTCGCAAAGTCTTAATCAGTAACAAAAAATCCAAAAAGGTCAATCATTTAATTCTATTTTTTCCCCAAAATTTGTAAACATTTTTTCATGATTTAATACAAATATATCCTTTTAAAAACTAATGATTGTATTTAGTTTTTTTCAGGTAATTTGCATTACCAAAGGTTTAAATGTCAAGAAAAAATTCAATTCTATTAGTAAAGTAGTTTTTGAGATGTGTACTAAAAATCATAAAATTAACATGGCCATTGTAGGGGTGTCCTCCCCTTAAATACTCTTAGTATTAAAAGCAGCTCTCAACGGTTCACTCATGTTACAGCAGTGTCTCTGACCTGGAGGTGCTAGGGATCGAGTTCCGGCGGTGGCAGAGTTTTTGACACAACAGTACCGGCTGCATAAAAGCGTCTCTGACAATTCTCTCGCAACGTGAATGAATTTAATTTGCCTTATTTTACGTGGCGAGACTCAGGCCATGAGGCCTGCTCTTCCGTCTGACCACGCAAATTTCGTTACACTCCTTTCATCAATCACGGGAGAAAGAAGGTATTACTTGGGCGACGAAACAGGCGATTTGAATTTAGCTTAGAGGCGTCATTTAGGCTTGAGGATCTTTTACATGCAGTAAATGTACTAACATGGGACAGCCGGCTTTACTTCCCCTCCGAAGGAAGGCGTACGAAGGATTTTTTGCCCTTAAAAATCCACGGCTTCGATCGGGTTTGAACCCGCAAACTTGGGTATAGCAGTCCGATAGGTGAAGTTATGTAACCTGTGAAGCAATCAGGTTGCGAGGATTTGTTTACAATCTCACAGCCAGGGTTCAGTGTTGCCGCTCAGCCGACCGACACGCAGTCGCGGAGACCATGAAGTTCGGCTGTGGCACAGGTTATGCACTTGATATCAAGTCATGTGATCGCCTTACGAAAGAGTTAATGTTTTGAGATTTCATGCATGTCTTGTAGGTGGTGCCATGTGCGTAGCAATGTATGGCAACAGCGCATCGAATTGTCGAAGTCGCTTATACGCTGCCGATACTGTAGCTTTTATATTAGGTCGAATTCAGTTGCTGTCTGGAGGAGAATTTTAGTGTCTGGCTGCTCTGTTCGTTGGGTCTTCGCGGTTTCTCCAATCAACACCAGTCGAATGCCGGAGCAGAGCCGTAACAAACGGTACCCGAACCGCGCGCGATCTTTCTTTCCTCTTCATTGTCCTTTCCACACCTCTTACACTTACATTCACCACACTTACGCACGTGCACGGGGGCTTAGAGCTTACCCCGGTGATAGGAGATACCTGGTTAGGGAAAATTCCCGCAAGCCGACGTAGGTCAACGCCTAATCTCGCCAGCAAGGGAGGGAAGCCGTCAACCCCCACGAGAAAAAAATGCACTACACTTACAGCAACAATGACCTTAGTACTTGACGCGCTCGGAATCATTAATCAATCAATGAAAATCCTTGCTTAAATTCCTAGAACGCACAAGGGAATACTGGCTCTAAGCCCTTTTAGAATGCGGAAGGTATATGATGTGAAACAGGGACGTAACCATTCTTTGTCCAAAGAGAGACGGAAGTGGATGTAAATATTGTGGCTTGAGTAGGTAGTCGCTGATTGGCTGTGAGACCCTCGACACACATTCTTCCTCGGGGATTTGGTTACAAGCGCAATGAAATAGTTCCATGCAATTCAAGTAAACGCTCGTACTATGTAGTAGAAAATCAGATTTAAGCATACAATTACATTTGTGTAATTAAGTGTTAATTTACAGTACATGATATATGATATACCTATGATACGTGTTTCTTCAAAGGAAAGGAGTAAACGAAGATACATACCTAGCGAAATGTAATGGCGGACTGCGTACACGCTAGACGTGTACTTGTAGCGTGCTGAATCTATTTAAGTTGTACAGAATGAATAAGCGTAAGAGAAACTTGCCGTACAGCGTCTGTTGTTTAAAATTGTGGGTAAGTGATTGTGAACGTGACGTGGCTATTGAGTGTATTCTGTGTAGTGCATTTTTCACTGAAGGGCCTCGATTGAACAATCATTTCCATCACCATCAACGAGTAAAATATTGAAATTGTAAAATATTCTCGAGAAAAGCCGATAAGATGTAGGGAAACAACTGCTGTATTAAACTTATTTTAAACATATTCAATTCATTACGTAAGAATAAAGAACCTGCAATTGATAGACGATAGAGCCATTGTCAGATTCTGAACGATTTTTTTCTTTTCGTATTAGTAACAAATAAATTTCACAGTAAATCAATCATAGATTATTGCAGCGCTGTCCAATTTTGGGTTTACATGTAATTACTAGAGTGGTGCTAAAACAGCACGTACTTTCTCGCCCGTATTTTCAAGCAAAATTGCACGAAAAGTACGTGAATTTTTCGCAAATCACGCAAAATTACGCGAATTCCAATGATGCACGATGCGTATTTTAGCCGTAAATAAAACTATTAGATTATACTCACGCGTAAGCAAAGGAGGAAGTCAATATCACCATCTGTTATCAATGCGACGTTACAACAATGGGTAAAAAGCAACTATGACTGCTAATTCGTATGGGTTACATATTTTGCCAATTAGCATTGTTGGTAATGTTAAAAAAAATGAAAATCGAAAAAATGTAATAATTAAATATAATATTTTTATATTCATCAAAATTATTGGGTTATTAAATGCATTACTTTTTATTTCCACCTCTTATTAAGCACAGCGAAATCAATTACAGGACGCAATTTAAAATAGTTTTTACATAATTTCAAAAAGATTAATTTTAAAACTTATAACAAAAACTCGAAGAGAAAAACAACAAAGTATGAACAATATAAAAATTCTAACTTACGAAACTGTTTAGCATTACTATTTATTTTACCTTCAGGAAGTGCAATAAATTCGGAGCGGTCGATTATTTTCGTCGGTAAAATTACTCATATAATAAATACTCGTATTTTCGTAAAATTTAACAATACCATATTTGAAGGGCTGTTTTCATTGAATAATTGAAGTTGTATCTTCATAATTTTAGTTGTAGGAAGACGCCCAAAAAATGTTCAATTTTTTTCAGTTTTCGAAAATTCAAGATTTAACCAACATAAGATCTACGCTACCTTTCTCTTAAACGTCCTTCAGACTATCCAACAACAAACTTTAATCCAAATCGATGGCCCTATTTTTTTGAAAATTTGAATACATCCTACGAGCTTCGTGTAACGTACCTGCGAAAATTAAAATATCGGTTTCAAATTGAAGTTGCCGCGACATCAGTCAGATCGACTGGGGAATATCAATTTTGGAGAAAATTTGCTAAACGGTTTAGTCGCTAGCGTTGTTCACAGACAGACAAATTGACGTTTTGCCGTCAATAGATTTTTCGGTTTCAAGGATCCATAAAACGTGGATTCTGGACGCACCACGTGTTACAGGATGTTTTACCAAATTTAGTATTGGATTTATCCACTTTTCGTTGCCAGGCCCTGTAATAATAGTTTTTCCGCCGAAAATTCCCCGTTTTGTCGCTGAACATTACATATCTTTCTTTTCTTAAGAAGTTCCTTCTTAAGCGCGTGAAAGAAAAAATAATTGTGTCATATGTGAGATGACCTCCTCGCGTTTTTGTGGTGTGCAAAAGTTTACGTGTCATCTTATCGACAATAATGTTTATAGTAACTTAGAAATAATAAGCCGAGTGAATGCATTATTAGCCTTACGAGTGCTACGATGTCTATTTCGAATTATCAAGCAATCCTCCGTCTGTTTCTCATGCGCATCCTGCACATTGTGATAGAAGATCATTGTGCAACATGTGAATCACTTCGAGATCGATAACATCCAGCGGTGATTGTGGAACGATGACAGCCAGTAAGATGGCAGGCAAGTGTCCCCGGGCCATGCGCTTCAGCGGAGGAATACATTCCGGCTTGTTTACATCTACTTCATTCTCTCGTTGGACATAAGTTCTCGAGATCCCCGGGTGGCAAGGGCTCTACCTGGAGTAAAACGTGAAGTTTTAAATCTTATTTCAACAGGTACGTAATATTATAAATTTAATCATTTCCTCTGCTGAGAAATAATTCTTTATTTTATGCAATCTAGATCTATGTCAACCCTATTCTGAAAATGAGTTTGAGGATGGATGGAATAGGTGAATCAAATGGATTCAGTTCTGAAGAATCCCCAAATTCTTCTTCGAATAGTGTCGGAGACATACGTACAGAGAAATGATCATAATGGAAACTAGTAGTGCTACGGAGTGGCACAGACTTTCTCGTACTAAAGTTTTCCAATTTCCTTTTTGTGGACATTACGGCCTTGCCCATCCTCTTGCCAGATGCTATCCATTGCCGCCTAAAGTACAGTTTTAAAAAGGTTTTGCAATTCTTCAGTTTCTTAATAGTAGAATTGAAATACTTTATATACATTAAAGAAGAGTGAATCCTCGTCCAACATTGAAATTTTCGTTGATTAATTTAGAGCCGCTTTTAAGAAAATGGCGTTTAAGCGTTAATGCAAGTGCAAAATTTGAAGCCCCTTTTCTCAGGAATCAATTGTTTTCTAAAAGCTTTAATTTAAAGTCATTTGAAGCGCTTTCATGAACGCAATAATGTATACAAATCGCTGGAAATGCGTGTATTGTGAGAAATGTCACAAAAATTACATTTGTGTAATTTAAATAAAAAAAACAAACAAATGAACTTTACGGCATTATAAGCAGTACAATTATCACCATCCATTTAAAAAGTTTGAAGAAAGAATTTGTAGCCATTATTGAGAAAATGGCACTTGAGCGTTTTTCAAACTGCGGAAATTTGAGTTCATTTTCACAGGAAACCGTTGGAGTTTCGAGAATTGTATATAACATTTCAAACACATGTACTCATAAATACAATAATATTAAGTAATAGCCGCTAATGTAAATATTAACGGCAAGCCCAAAAAAATAAATTTTTGCATTTTTTTAAAAACAAAAGGTTAGAGCAATATGACGTTTATGACATCTTATAGAATGGATTTAGAACTATCCCTATCAAAAGTTTAAAGAAAAATTTGGTGCCGTTTTTGAAAAAATATCTTTTAATATTACTAATAAAACTTGCACGAAAGCTACTAACATTTTCAAAAAATCTACATGATCATAATGAAAGAACTAGTTATGGACAACAAATTTCATTTAAAGGAAAAACCTCTAACTTCAATTTCATAGTTGTAGGAAGACGCAGAGAAAATTCAAACCTTTGCAATCTTCGAAAATTCAGAGTTCATGTGGACAGTGAAAATCCGACTTATGCAATTTTATAGGGGTATTTTACTCTATTCTTAAAAGATATTTAAAGGAAACATTTCAAGTCGTCTTTGAGAAAATGTTGAAATGTCGAAGTGGCTTCAAGTAAAATACCCCCAAATTTTAAAGAAAGTTTATCAAAATCAAGCTCAGACTCGAGCCAGATGGATAGGGATTTATTCAATTTCGAAAAAATCGTACACGAACATGCACTACACTACTGCATATTCCGGGAGACCGGTCGGGAGCTTAGAGCTTGTCCTGGCTGGGGCGGTGCCCCGCTGGTGGGAGAGTCCTGGTTAGGGGGAAACCCCACTAGTCGATGGTAGGTCGGCGCCGGATCTCGCCATCCGGCGGGGGAAGATCACCGCCATCTCCCGAGAAAAATCATGCACTACACTTACGGGACTAATGACCGAAGCAGTTGACGCGCCCGGAAACACGAAAAAATCAATCAATCAATCAATCAATGCAGACGGGGATCTATTTTGAATAATTTGCGACAAGTACATCGACGTCAATAACATGCGCGGGGTGGAGAGTGGTGCAGCAATTTTTTATTACTATTATTATGTTCTTTTTTTGCGTGCAAACTTCTGAGTTGAGAATGATGGGAGTATCAGTTGCTGCAGATAAATAATTTACCCCCATCATCCAATGTTCTTCCGATCTTATCACAGCAATCACTTTGTTGTAGTTTTAAAGTCGGTTGGGACACAACTGCAGTCCGTGCTAGCACTACGTTTATAGGCGACAAGATTGCCATGCAGAAAATCCGAAAGTCGATTTAGTATTTTCAGTCATGTACTACAGAGACACACTATTATCAAGACTACTTAATGACTCATAATGAACAATTGATGAAAAAAATATTTGATTTCTTAATAGACGTCGTTTATCTCCATTTTTCATTCCAGAAATGAGTAGATTTATATGCAATAAATGAAAGTTTTATGTATTTCAGATCATATACAAATAAGCATTTTGATATATTAGAGTACTTGTTGTGAATGTTTTATGAAACTCATAATGCCTAAAAATATAATTTTACATTGAGCTACATATGTAGCTCACGCAATCACTTGAGATACGAAATGAGATGCGAAGAGTTTCGTAGGGACAATGACGCCACCCTTTACCAAACTGAAGAAAGAAGACATGTATTTAGAATTGAAACGCTTTAATTATTCCATTATCCAGGATGTTCCGTTATATTATACCTGAATACTATTATTATTTGTGGAAAAAGTAGAGATTTTGCTTTACGATTATTATTTGTAGAAAATGTGTATTATTTGTTTTCAAAAATACGTACAAGCTATCCAACAAATTGAATTTTTGTTCAACAATCATTTAACGTGCCGTCATTTTATTTTGAATAGCCATGAAAATCTAATGACAAATTAATTAATTTCATAAAGAAATGTGAAAAACATGTGAAAATACGTTCATATGAGTTAGACGTATTACATTAAAAAACGTACTGGTTGCAATTTTATGCCTAGTAAATTATCAAATAAAATGTCTCAAGTGAATATTTCCTAGCTGAAAACGACAGTAGTATCTAACTGGATACATATTGCTGCTCAGAGTTCATCAACTCAAGACTTTACCTTGCAGTTACTTTTGGTCATTTAATCGATTAATTCTAGGGACAATAAAGTGAGGCAGCTCAACCTCGTTTTCCAGGATCTCTTCACTAATCTCCATCGCATCTCCCGTTCTTTACTGCGTATGAATTTAAATTTTCCATCTCCGCGTATCGGCTCAGTTTAGCTCAGAGCCAGCCATCCGCCAGGGAAGTTCTAGAGTTTGAGACACCGCGTTGGCAGATTGTGGCTCTACATAACTTCGTCAAATTCAACCACTGTCTGGAGAAGGTCTAGCTCCTAACAGTGGTTTTCCGTGGTTTCTCTGATCAGTACCAGGCGAATGCGTGAGCTGAAACCTAACGAACAAGGGATGCGCGCTACCTTCCCTTCCTCTTCCTTGGCTCTTCTTGTACTTTCATACACCAACTTCTTTGCACCACTTTCACAACTACACACATAGGGAGATTAGACCATGTCCCGGCTGGGCGGTGCTCCGCTGGGAGAGATACGTGGAGGGGAAACTCCCGCAAGCTGACGTGTAGGTCGACGCTGGATGTAACCATCCAGCAGAGGAGAAATACAGCCAACCAGGCGTAAAACGTGCACTACAGTAACGGAGCTGATGAGAACAGCAGTATGCGTGACCAGATACATCCATCAATTAATCAATTCATCCATCCAACATCACCTAACTCTTCCTGGGTTTCATTGAAGGGAGTATCCAGCGGCGGTAATGGAGAGGACTGCAGGGAACGGTATTCTTGCGCGAAAATAAAATGCCATCTATGTACTACTAGTTGAGTACTTTAATGTACTATGTGGAAATAATTGTCTACTTGTACATTAGGCATAGTATTTTGAAGCGCTTCAATGGCATTTACTCTTCATTTTTTTTGAGCTTCTTCTCCAAGATAGGTAGTAGGAAACGACCGATATTGTCGTTCATGTAAATTTTAGGAATATCGACTCTGATGTCGTGTCTTATAAGACGTGTCTGTTGACACCTTATGTAGAATACAAATATAAGATCCTGCTATCCTGAAGTCCGTTTGTTTATTCACGGCCATTACATCAAATATGTTTAATACATGAATACACCAGTGTACGGAATTGATTTTGTTTGGCATACTAGTAAACAACTTCAACGATTGTGTTTCCCCAGCACTTTCTTCTTCTGTCTCGAAAATTGTAAGAAAAAATGAGATGCATAAACGCTTCAAACAAGCTTATTTCAATTTCACACGGCAAAAAAACCTTTAAAGGGTTGCACAGTAAGGATTATTATTATTAACGAGTCGGATTACGATTAATTATCTGGTCTATTATATGCTTAATTAGTGCTAATTGAAAATAGTAATACTAAGATCGCACGCGATCCTTGGCGATCACCCTAGAGGAGGATATTCAAAACAGTTCCGGATTCGGTGGTATAACGGTTAGCGTATCGGACTGTTGTACCCGAGTTTGCGGGTTCAAACCCGATCGAAGCCGTGGATTTTTAAGGGCGAAAAAAATCCTTCGTACGCCTTCCTTCGGAGGAGAAGTAAAGCCGGCTGTCCCATGAAGTAGATTTGCTGCATGTAAAATATCCTCAAGCCTAAATGAAGCCTCTGAGCAAAATTGAGTTCCTCCTGTTAATCCTCCAAGATAATACCTCCTTTCTCCGCTAGGTGGTGAAAGGAGCGTAGCGAAATTTTCGTGGTTAGACGGAAGAGCGGGCCTGATGGCCCGAGTCTCGCCACGTAAAATAAGGCATTAACTAAAACTAAAACTAAACTATCTTCTACCCAGGCTTTCTTGGAAGCCTACCTCTGACGCGGATCTGGTGACTTTCGAGGAGGCCCGCCTCGCGGGCGGTCCCCTGATGCACCTGAGGGTGACTCTTACTTTCTCCCTCAGTTCACTGCAACTGAACCATCTGTTTGGGAGAAATTGAGATCTCGTTAGGTCGGGATATTGTCGAAGGGATATAATTTTGCCGGGCAGCCGCCAGGGTTCTCTTACATGCCACAAGAATGACATGGCTACTGTCGATTTTCTGCGAACCTCGGCCGCAAATCCACGCATCTCGGCCGCGGTTGAACCCGCGCACTGGATTTTCAGAAGCCAGTAAACTAACTCCTCACCCATCGAAGTGCAATTGAAAGCAGTAAATTAAGACCTTCTCCAATAGTTTGCTTTTAAGTTTTCGAAAATATAAAATTTTTCCATTAATTTTTAACAACTTTCTCTTCCTCGTATTAAAAATTAGTTTAAACGATGAGAGTGCAACCATTTTACATTCATTCATAGAATACTTCATAAATGCTTCTTATATTACTGTCTTAAATGTATTTTTTCTTCTTACTAATTAAAACAACACTAACTTCCACATCAGCTACGAAATATACTAATATGTTTCCACATCAATAATATGTATATCTTCGTTAAGTTTTCGTTTTTCGAAAAGACTTTGCCACATTACGTAAGTGACTTGTATCGTATTTATTAAGAGTAGTCTTGGACATGTGACATGCTTCTTATTTGGCCGCTTTTTCCATCCCACTAATAAACAAAAACATCAAGCTGCTGAAATGTACATAATTTACCTTGCTGAGAGATAAGTATTTTTCATGTAATATGTGAATATTATGTTATTCTATATTTATGTAAAAATAACGCGTTCTTTTCTTCTATTTTAATATTATTTTCTTTTTTTGTAGTATTTACTCATTTCACTTTACATAGCACAAAGTAGGTCACAGAGTCAAGAAAAGTGAGAGAAGATGGGAAGATAAGAAACTAATGCTTTTATGGTAAGAGGTCTGGTGTAATACAATATTTTCGGCAAAAGAAGGGAGACAGGAACCTTGACGTATTAAAGTGAGTGTAGAAGATATGCTATTGTGAGAAGGAAGTTTGTAAATGAACTGAGAAAAGATAAAGGTAAGGCACCAAAACATTTATATAATAAACTGAAAACTACAATAGTTTATTAAAAAGAAATCAAAGACCTGTAACGGGGGGGAATATTTGCTATAAATATTAAAATAGTTTGTTTGCTCGTTAATTTTATTGTTCATGTAAATGAGTGATTAATACAAGTTTCATTTGTTCAACACAAAGCTTATAATATTATTTTAATATATAGTAATTTGATTTGATTATATTAAACATTATTTCACAATTCGTCCGATGTTTTCCGTATGTCAACAAGTACAGATTAGTGTCCCTAGAATTGGTGAATAAAAATTATTTATTGTATTGATGTATCGTGCATATTTGGAGATATTTCAGTTAGTCACAACAGTTTGTGCATACATCGACACACATTTCAAACTACTACCTTGTAGAAGTTATAAGGAGAGTGCCAATCATTATTGAACGAACTACATACAAAGAAAGAAATGTCTAAATTATTAATAATAAGATGTATAAAATAAGATTTTATAAGAGAATTAATTAAAATTTATATCAACCTCTGTCACTAGCATCATCTTCAGAAATTGAAGTAAGACAAAAGGGAGAAAGTGATAGAAGAAATCAAGTAAAGAATTATAGGATCTACTTAGCTTTCGTATTAAAAGCCAAGCATAATTAATGAATGTTGAGCAAAAACTAGTACCTTACATTAAGAAGCTGAGGAATGCACTGCACCTGCACTTAAGAAATTCAGAGGACGTGAATCACATCTTTGGGACCATCTTAGACAAAAAAGAGCCCTTCTTCTTTCATACATTCCAACACTTGCGAACTAGTTGTTCTGAAGAATTGATCGGACATTTTCGTAGTAAAGTTTTCTTATTTCTTTGGTGAGGGTCAGCTTTACGGTCTTGCCCCATCCTCTTGTCAGCTGCCATCTACCGTGGCTCTTAACCCAGGAGTGCCCGCAATAGGTAGACTCACGCCAGTGCCCGCAATGTATCTCTCTCAGAAATAACTGAAACTTTCAGTAAATGCGAATAAACTGAAGGTCCATTTACTGAAATACGTATTTTATTCAGTTCATTCATGTTCCCCAATGCAATTGTTAATGAATTTTACACTGCAGAATTCTTGTCTGAATTCTTCAGGAGAAAAAGGTAAAAATTGACAATGTACACACAAAAATCATTAAATATCGTATTATCTTATTAAATATTATTAAATACAATTTCCACAAATTATTTTGGCAAGTCCTAAACAAATATATATTTTACTTTTGTGCACAAATATTTGTCTTCTTCCATTTTGAAAGGTTCGCATTTTTACTTTCCCATATACGCACGAATATACGTAGTACAGAGAAAGTTATGTAATGCTGAATTTTTGCGGAAGAAAATAATTGTCGGGCTCTGGTAACGAAAAAGTGCATAAAACCAGTTGCTAAATTAAGAGTAATCTAGAGGTGCAACAGAATGTCACAGAATTTCTCGTAGAAAGTTTTTCTAATTTCCTTGGTGTGGTCTGGCTTTAAAGTCTTGCTCCATTCTCTGGTCTGCTCCATTTATCGTCATCGAAAGTACATTTTCTTGACATTTTCTCAGCTTTTCGGTTTCTTAATAGTGGAACCGAAATACGACCTCAAGAATATTAAAGAAGAGTAAAACTTTGTCCAAAGTAGAAATTTTCATTGAAAATTTTGAAACCATTTTTAAGAAAATGGCGATTAAGGATTACTGTAAACGCGAAATTTGAAGCTCTTTTTCACAGGAATTTATTGAGTTTACGAAAAACTTCATATGAAGAACATCCACTCATAAATATAATATTTACAAATCGATGGAAATGTGCATATTAACAGCCTGAGATTTTAAAAAAAGTATTTTTTTAAAAAACAAAAGAATACACCAAAATCAACTTTAAGTCACATTAAACAGTGCAATTAGCAATGTCCATTGGAAAAATTTGAAGAAAAAATGTGGAGCCATTTTTGAGAAAATGGCTTTTCAGCGTTTCTGAAAATGCGGAAATTTGAGTTCTTTTTTTACAGAAAACTGTTGAGTTTTCGAGAAACTTTATTTGGCATTATTTAAAGCACATGTACAAATGTATAAATGTAATAATGTGAAGAAATCGACTCTAATGTAAATATTACCGACGCGAGAGACAAGTGAAAAAATATTTTTTTGTAATTTTTTCTTAAAAAAAAACAACAATAAAAGAATACAGCAACATGGCGTTTATGTCATCGCATAGGATGCCATTGGTATTATCCCTACCAAAATGTAAAGACAAAATTTTGAGAGCTGTTGTTGAGGAAATAGTTTTTGATATTTTTTTGAAATTGCAAATATTTCACGCTATTGCACGAAACCTACTAAAATTTTCTAAAACGTCTACACGACGTTAATGAAAGATCTAATTATGAGCAACAAATTTCATGGGAAAAAAAACTATATCTTCAATTTTGTAGTTGTAGGAAGACGCCGAAAAGGATTCAACCTTTTCCAATTTTCGAAAATTCAGAGTAAACCCTGAAAATGGGGCCTACGTCTTCTTTATACTCTATTCATACAAGAAATGTAAGGAAAATATTTGGAGCCGTTTTTGAAAAAAATTTGAAAACGTTCGGAGGGCTTCATGAAAAGTGCCCCTAAATTTTAAAGAATGTTTTCAAAATTTCAAATCTTCCACTAGATCCGGATGGACAGGGGTTTCTTCAATTTGGAAAAGATCATACGTGTGGTTTAGGCGTTATCAGTTTTCATAGATGGACGGACGGATAGACAGACGGACAGAAGGACGTTTAAAAAAAACACTTTTGAGATATTTAAAAACATTACAATTGTGCATTTTTTGCAAAAGTAAAAAAAAAAAATCACCATAATTAAATTTATGTCAAATTGCTATCAGCACAATCCGTACGAAAACTTCATAGAAAAAATTGGAGCCGTGTTTGTGAAATGGCGTTTAAACGTTTCTGAAAATGTGGACTTTTGAGCTTGTTTAACAGAAAACTTTTGAGTTCTGGAGAAACGTTACATGACATCATTTAAAGCACATGTACTTGTAAATGCAATAATATGAAGAAAGTACTGCTAATGTAAATGTTATTGACGTCAGAGGCTAGTAAAAAATACTTTTCTTGTAATTTTTGAGAAAAAAAACACACGAAAGAATAGAGCAAAATAGTGTTTATTTTATCTCGTAGAGTACATTTAGCACAGTCTCTACCAAAAGTTCAAAGAAAAAATTTGAAGAGAAGCAATATTGGACGAAAAATATTAAAAATTTTCCAAAAATTGTACATGAACTTAGTGGAAGAAATAAGTATGGAAAAAAAATCATTTAAAGGAGAAATCTGAATCTTTCAATTTTGTAATTGGAGGAAGACGCCGAAAAAATTCCAAGTTTTCAAATTTTCGAAAATTCAGAGTTAATGGTGAAAATCGGTCGTATGACACCTTTATTAGTGTATTATACTCTATTTTTACAAACAAATTTAAAAAAATTGGAGCCTTTTTGAGAAAACTTTGAAAATGTCGCAGGATCAACATGCAAAATACTACCAAAAACTAATAAATGATTTTCAAAATCGCAGATCTTCGACTCAGATCAGATCGACATCGATTTAAGGATAGTAAGGATAGTAAGGATCAAATCGTTCATATATTTTAGACGCTAGTATTGTTCACATACACCCGGACGGACGGACGTTTTGCCTTTAACTGATTTTTCGGTATCAAGGACCCACATATCAGGGATTCTGGCTACGCCACGTGTTAGAGGATATTTTTCTTAATGTAGAAATTGGATTCGTCAACCTTTTAGTTATTAGGGCCCGGAAATTAATTTTTTCTGCCGAAAATTCCCCTGGAATATTGTTATTGTAACTTCTGCAATACCAATAGCCGAATTGTAGATACCAAATCACGAAAGCCCTTGGACAGGAATTTGACTTTGTGAGGCGGAGGGATGAAATCACGTTCATCTTTGATGACCGTGAATGTTGTACCAGAATGTTAAAAGAAAATAACATATACTTTCATATGGATATTTCCAATAAATGAAGAACACCACCACTATTCAGTGAGCCCAAAGGAAGTTCTTTCTACCATATCACCGATTGAAGAGAAGGAACCAGACCGTAAACCTTCTGAAGTAATTGTTCGAAATTTAAATGATTTTTGTATAATAGTATAACGGGAAGAAAATAAATAATCTTCCACAAACCAAATAATGGAGTTCTACATTGATGTCCGCAGAAATATTGTTTAGAGTTTCGATGATTTTATTATTATAAAAGTACTTGATAAATTGTTACAGATCGTTGGAGGTGATTCCACAAATCCGAACATGGGTTGAGCATTTAGTCTCGTGCAATAGGTTGACCTAACCGTGAGTCCTAAAATGATCTCGTTGGTTTGTACTATCCTCACAAATAGCCAGTTAATGACCGTCTTACATGGTAAACCAGCCTAAAATAGAAAGCGAGAGGGGGATATTGGTCAGACGTTCGACACTGCCACGGAACCGGAAATCGGATCATCAATATCCGTACTCTCACTTGGAGAACATCTCATGCGGTCACCTGACAGTGCGATAAAAGATCGACTAATAAAATAATGTTTGCTGATAAAGAACCACACGTTGAATTAAATCAGGAAACGTTCCTTCAAAACTGGTTCTCCTTTAAATTAGTCGAGCAAGTCACTCACGCGGTTGAAAACAACTGAGTGGCGACATGTTGCAAAACATGGTTTACATCTTTCTTCCAGGATAAATTCTGCAACTAGTGGTGCTAGAACAGTATGTACTTATTCGCTGTTAGAAATGGAAATTAAATAGTTGCAAGCAATAAAATTTTTATTCAAAACTTTTAATGAAAATATATTTCTTATATTGAATTCATTGCATAAGGTATGCAGTGTAATCACGAACATATCTAATAAGCTTTTTAGCCTTACAATATTCGTCCTAAGCAGGATTTTCAAGGCGGGCGACTAAATTTGAGGTCCAAGTCCTCAAATAATACTCATACTTTCGAAAAATTCAACATGAGCTTACTTGAAGATATGTTTTCATATCAACACACATATCCTGAAAAAATGTGTTGTAGGAACACGCCAAAAACAAATTGAAGTTTTTCAATTTTCGAAAAGTCAGGGTTTTCAAACAACATGGGACCTGCACAATTCTCTTAAACGTCCTTCAGACTGTTCAACAACAAAATTTAATCAAAATTGATGGCGCTATTTTTTGAAAATGTCCCAGGAATTTTATGTAAATTATCCCCCCCCCCAAAAAAATTAAAATATCGGTTTCAAATTCAAGCGACCACGACATCATACAAATCCATTGGGGAATATCAATTTTGGAGATAATCGGCTGAACGGTTTAGCTGCTAGCGTTATGCAGACGAACAGACGCGTTTTGCCGTCAATCCATTTTTCAGTATCAAAGACCCACAAAACAGGGATTCCGCATATACAACGCGTTTTTTAAATTATCAACTGGATTTATGCACTTTTTCGTTGGCAGGGCCGTGTAAGAAGAGTTTTTCGGTCTAAAAATTCTGTTTTTTCGCGTTACTTCTTAAGAAGTTCCTTCTTCAGCGCGAGAAAGTAAAAGTTAAAGATTATGTAGAGTATATTGGGGGAGTGTATAATCCCAATTGATTAAATTATCCACGTTTGATTGAAAGTCAAAAATTTCCTCGATTAAGGACCAACGTCTCGACCAACATTAATTGAACGTCCTTCCGTTTTAGATCCCATTGTTGATAAGGGCAAAATTTGTTTTCCACTCTTCCAGTACACGTTCTACCATATTCTATAAAACATACAGATGATACAACCCAATTACATTGACTGAAAATTATTTCGTTATGATTTCCCCGTTTATCAACTAGTGATATCACCAGTTTAGGTGCTTCGAATAATTCCAACGTTGGTAAATTCTACAAGTCTGGTAATGTGAATAACAGAAATCAAGTGCAAAATATTAAGATAACTGGAAGATTGCAAATAATCTGCAAGTAAATAGTTGAGGAGCAGCCAGGCATTTGTTAAGTTTCATTAGCCTTTGTATTGATCGGAACTGGTCGCTTACAATCTGCTTATTGATCTATGGTATTGCGGTGCAAAAGTACCCTTTGTGATGGTATAAATAGAGAGTAGTGAGATTCATGAAGATTTGTGATACCCACTGAATCTGTACCATGCATTTTATTAGTATTTTTTTGGCTACAGGACGAAAATAGGTAGTCCATGATACCCTGGACTTCAGAAATGAGGGACCGTGGTTGAAAGAAAAGGCTGGGGGACCCTTCGAAAACCTCAAGAAAATTTCGTACGAACTCGTTTTGTCCATTTCCATCGCAAAGTCAAGAAATGTGTTTGTATTTAATCTGAGAGCATTTTATTACAAACTATTGAAAATCTGACGGGGTTCATTTGATGCCCATGTATTCAATACGCTTTAAAAATGAAAGAAAGTACTTGATGAATCGGTTTAGCTTTTAAACAAATGCCATGAAGAGATCAATGAATCCACAATTTTGAAGTTTAACGTACCCAATCTTAGCAACCCTCTTCCTAATCTTCATGAACCACTATGTTTTCGTTTTCTCATCTTCTGAAAGGATCATAGACAGGATAACACAAGACTGATTTCCGTGATACGCCATTGAATTACAGGTGCGCGCGAAGCTCCATGTACATTATTTTTACAACACTTTGCCAGATTATTGCTCTCCATGTTGTCGCGGCAGAAATTTATTGTTCTTTCACAAAGGACATGACGAGGCATAAGAGCTAAAATTTATAGCTCATTTACTCTTGAAAATATATTTTATTACTTCGGAGCGAATAATTTTAACAATCTTTGCAAAAAACGCTCATTTCTTTCTGTATTCAAAAGTCAAATAGTGTAAGGTTTAGGGAACAGAATTATGAAAACGTGCACAGAATTCACTTCACTCCCTAGCACGTCACAGAGTTGTTAACTGTTATAGCTATACCTGTCTGTCATACGGAGAGCATTCAGTGGCAATTTGTAAAAAAAAAAAACACCCACAAAGATTTCAAAAATACTGTAGCATGGCTTACGATTATTTCTTAATGTCAATTTCAATTCTTCTGTTGAACAAGAAGTAAATAAACATAAAGAAGTCATATTTAGACAGGGATAAAGCACTCTTTCTTAGGCTAATTTTAAAGACATAACGCTGACCACATGAAATACTAAATCGACATATTTCATCGATGTGACAAAATTATCATGATCAACGATTACCTAAATGATAACGAATGTCGAACAATCAAGGTCTGTGTGACCTTGGTCAGAGCGGAATTTATTTCTTCTGTCTTATGAATAGCTTAAAAAAATAAGAGCAAGCCAAGCATTTTTCCTTAGAGTACGAGTTTCTCTGTATCAAAATTGATACATTTGATATCGAAGTAATTGAACCTTCATTATTAGTCACATTTGTTTTCTATAAACAACTGAATTACAGAAGAGCAACAAACTCCTTTATATATATATATATATATATATATATATATATATATATATATATATATATATATATATACCTTCAGATAAGGAAAAACCAATAAAAATGAATTATGAACTTCGGAACGAATTACAATTTATACAGTAATCCATCTTTTCTTACATATTTGATATTGATTACGTATTTGATGTTGAAATCACAATATCAATTCTACAAATATCGAAAGTATCTCCACCCTCCGACTCTATGGGTGACAAAAGCAAAGCCAATTTTTGATTCCAATTCCGTCTCACCAACACTCTCTCTTCTTCTTCTTTTTTTACCGAGATAGACCGAATTCTTACTAGACTTTGCCCGTCTCCCCCACTACCCCATCCCCCTACCCGCATCGCCGGAAGATTGGTCTCCATCTGCTCGCACGGGTCCCGAGGGGGTCGTACGCTCCGATGCTGTGTTGTCACCGCAGAGAAACCGCTGACGACAGTGCCATCTCGACGAGAGGTCGATCGTCTCGGCCGCAAAAACAATCGACGGGTGCAGCCATGTCGATTCCGGGGATTCCCCGGATTGGCGCGGCTCCGCTCGCGCGATGAGCCGTGACCGTCCATGCCCCAGGGACTTCGGCTGAAGAAGGGAGACCCCGGTGGAGGAAGATTGGGGTCCGGCGCTCGCGTGATCTCGTGGTTTCGCTGTGGACACTTTCGTGGGAAACGCGGAGGATGTATAAAATCGGGAGAAGCAGGATTGAGAAGTCACTAGGTTGATATCGAAGGCGTGCATAAAAGTGTATACGTACGTCGAATTAAATATTCCCGATATTTCACGGCTCCGAAAAATATTCAGAACTTCGGCGTCAAGATTCACTGAATCATGGCTTTTATTCATTTAATCCTGATATCTAAACGAATTTCCATCATGCAATTACCATTTCTTTCTGTTTCAATACTTGTACCATTTTCAAGATTGTGAACGAGTATGTGGGAAAAGCGAAAAGTTGGTATGAGCGGTGGTGGCTGGTGCTACAACAAACTGGGGGTTTCAGCTCCTTGGAATGACGGAAATGTAGTTTCCAAAATTCAGAACACTGATATACATAATAAAACTGAAGCAAATCATGTAAAATTGTAAAACTTACTTTAAAAAAAGTCTATCTTCAAATATTAATTACATAATTTTATGTGTAGTGTCAGTGATATTCACTTCCCGCGTACGTGATTCTGGCTTGGATTTTCATTGAGCACTCGAGGTTTTGTATTAGTTATGCATTGTGGAAATAGTAATAGAATTCATAAAAAAACTTGGTTTCGAAAATACGGTGATCGCACTCTAGCACTTTGCAAAACACTATTGTTCGGGCCTATTCTACACAAATAAAATTATTTATTCGATATTTTTAGTGACCTAGTATATATTGGAATAATGAAAGATCTTCCACACTCACTCCTATTTACATAATGCTCGGAGACTGTCATCGTAGATTCGTAGTGCCTCAACATTTGTGGGGCACATACCGTGAGAGATAGAAAGGACTTCTTTCAGAACGGCCAACTTTACAGAATGGACTCGCAAATGTCCATTTCGAATCCAAAACCTAACATAAAATGAAAATAAATTCTCTTAACTTTGTAAATAATTCATTTAGTACCGTCAATAAGTGACTCAACTGGGTGTAGTTTCAATAACAGGCGAATACATAAAATTAAGTCGCAGCTAGTCAGACGAAGACAAAATTGGTATTCCAGAGAGAGAGGAGAGAGAGAAGAGAGAGAGAGAGAGAGAGAGAGGAGAGAGAGAGAGAGAGAGAGAGAGGAGAGAGAGAGAGAGCACTAGTTGGACGCTGTTAGGTTTTAAAAAGATTTTAAGTACATCGGTATTGTTGGAAGTCTTGAATATTGGATATTATTAAAAATAAAATGAATATTCCTAATATATTAAAAGATCTTTTTCGAGCAATATAAGCCCGAGCCGCCACTGGCTATGAGAATCAGAAAAATATTCTCAGGAATGCAAATTCTTAGTTCAGAGAACGCGTTACTTTCTACGCAATTAAATGGGAAACGCGAATCATCACTAAATTGAGAAGGGAAGAGTTTAAAAGATGAATAGTTCGAATTGAAGCCGAATATTACGAAGGCCTAAGCACACAACGAATAGTTAAAACGAAGAAGAAGCGAATAGTTAAAAACGTCCGGCATTCCTGTGCCCTTGAATTCTGATCCGAAGAATATATATGTACGAGAGTCACTGGTGGTTGAAAGATTGGCTATAAATTTTAAATTCTATAGATTTAAGGTAGCCTAATTATCGTTGTTTCTCGCAGGTCCATAGGTTGACATGGATTATTCGTGTTCATACTAGTTATATTGTTATTGCACTGTGTATAAATGACAAAGAGAGGATCAATGGCCTTTGCACGATCATTTGTCTTCGAGATTTTATTATCGTTATTTTCTCAAAACGTCACGGAGTGTCAAAGTTACAATAAAATTCTTCATTATTTTCATTTAAACATGTTACGAGGCTTCACGCTCAAATTCTGGCCAGTGTTAATATTAATAAATAGGTCAAATGTTGAAGTCGTAGGCTTCCGCGGCCAGAGTCAATATTACAATCTTGGCTGTCCGGGTGACGGCGCGTTAATTGATGTGGTGCCGACGTTTCGATCATAATGTCGTGATCTTCATCAGGGCTCGTAATGTCCTTGTTTATTTATAATAACAATCGCCAATCGTAGCTAGAGGGCTGCCTGTCAACCGCGGGATTGCGGCGTGGCGCACGAGCGGACGGCAGGAAGCGGTCCGCAGTCGGACGGCGCGGGCAGATCCGGAGTCGGACGGCGCGCCGCGGTCCGCGGCCAGACGGCACGGCGCGAATGGAGGTCGGACGTTGCGGAACAGTCCGGCCGGTCGGGCGAGTGCGTGAGAGTCCGCACCAATGAGCGCCAGGCATTGTGTAGGCGCAACCCCGCGTCGCCGGTGATATTCTGGGGCTGACTGGCGATCTCCATCGCTTCTTTAAGTCGTCTGGGCCACCATCGCTTTTCTCTAGCGAGCACCTTCGTCTCGTCAAATAAGAAGTCGTGCCCCGTGAAAATGAAACAACATCCGGCGATGGTCCCTCAACGGAACATCGTAGTGGTTAACCTCACCGGTGAAGACCTAGATGAGCACACCTTATCAGTACTCGACAAGGGCCTTAACTTCGCCACCGTACCGACGCGGGTCCCAACATTGGACATTGCTGTAGAGATCGAGTGCGCGATCACATTCCTGTCCGAAGAGGAGGCAGACGAGATTTGCAGAGACCACACGCGCCAAGCTACCACACAGCAATCTCTCCCGGCAAGAACGCTTAGCTCTGCGCGCTTTACGTCAGCGTGATGTCAGGGCGAGCGACCCGTCGAGACGCCAACCATGTAATGTAGTTATAAGTTAGTCTGTAAGTCCGTTTTTTATGTATCCGGCTTCACCGTGAATTTGCCTAAATATGCCTTGTGAATTAAATTTAAGTTAAATGAGGAAAATCTTTCATTTCAAGTTGCACGCCAATGCCCACGCCACGCATGTTCCCGCTAGAAATTTCAGTGTTTTCAGTAGGGGTAGCCGGCAAAGCTTTAACCTGCAGCTGGCGCCGGGAAAAAGGGAAGTCGCGGTCAACCCCGGGAGCACCTACTCTTGGGGCTGTTACGAAAAGTGGGGGTGTTACAATTTAGTATGGATATACTTGAATAATTATTATTCAAATACAAAGATGTACATATTTAAATGGTATTATGTTAGTTTAAAAGAATGAAAGTAAATAATTTTTAAATAAACTACACCTAACTCAATAGTTAATTTTTCTGATATATACCCTTTTGCCCAAATGCGAGCCAATTTATTTCGAACGTTTCATTCCCAATAAGTCCATCTTCAAATTTTATGAGAATTCTTGTTAATGGATTGCTTTTTAATCGCATACGCATTCTATAACTGTTTTTAATTTTGCTCACCAGTGATTAACACTTGCCAAACTACATATAACATCACGTTTCCTACTATATGAATCGTGATTATGTGTTTATACCATTGAAATATAAATTCTTTTTTGACATGAAAAGAAAATGTCATTTCAATTCTAGCATTTCGAAGAAAGAAATATTTGTTTTCCCTTACGTTCGCTTAGTTTGTAATGTATCAAATGCGAAATCAAGGTAGCAATGAGCGAATTAACATTTAGTTAGAAACAAACACTTACAGCTGTAGTCGCAATATATTTAGACGAAATAATGAAGACCATTAATTGTATGTTTAAAAAATGTTTCGTATAAATTGCTGACGCTTTGATTTTCATTGTGAATAGCAATGGCTTTATTTCCTATTACAATCACATCTGTAATCAGACTGAAATTAGATGAAATGATTGATTTTTGCGTTTTTATCTCAGTATACGTCAGTCAACGTGAACCATAACATTTTGGCTGATAAACACTGTAGCGCATGGCTCTTTTATCTTGGAGAGATTAACAAAATAATTTTCACATGAGATTGCATACACGTACCATTTATTGCAACATGAACATGAAAAACTCTTCAATTTAGCCTTTAGAAACGGTTTTTTGGTGGTAGATTGTTCAGACTTGAACATTTAGCTCTTCATGAAAATTTCCGACAACCCTGAAATTAAGTAGGTTACATATTTTTATTCGAAGACCATTGTTCAATAATTACTGAAAAATGTTATGTTCAGACATTCCTTACGTTAAATCTAGCGTTCATTTTAGCCGAACAAAACACGTTTTATTGTCGATCGTTCTCGCTGGCTTGCTTTCGCATTCTAGTCCAGTCGATTTTCTTTTTACCTGGAAAAATATCATACAAACTTTTTCTTGGATTATGTTGTATGTAACCAGGCACTAGTTAAAACCCCAAGTTTTTGACCTCCCAGACCTTGTGCTAACTCCAGGAGGCCTGAAAGCCGGTATTTTTCTACTAGTTTTGTTTCTTTCTCTGTAACATTAAGTCCTGTAGAAACTAGTAGTGCTAAAACAGCTCGTACTTTCCCCCGTATTTGCACGTAAAATTACACAAAAAGTCCTCAAATTTTTGAAAAACTGTACTTTGCACCTTATTTCAAAATCTATTTTTACGGAACAGATTCCATTAAGGGAAAATATCTCTGCCTTTAATATTTTAGTGGTATAAAGACGACGAACAAATTGTGAACTTTCGCAGTTTTCGAAAAATAAGGGTTTTCAACGAACGACTTGCACCATTCTTTTAAATGTCCTTCACACCATGCAACAACGAAATTTAATCAAAATCGATGGCGCTATTTTTTTTCAAAATTTTGAAAATGTCCTAAGGGCTTCATATAAAGTACCCCCTCCCCAAATTGGAATATCGGTTTCAAATTCAAGGAACAGCGACAAACAGCCGGATCGATTGGGGAATATCAATTTTGGAGAAAACCAGCTGAACGGTTTAGCCGCTAGATTTGCTCACAGGCGGAGAGACGTTTTGCCATCATTCGATTTTTCGGTATCAAGGACCCTGGATTCTGGGTGCACCATGTGATACAGACTTTTTTTCTAAATTTATCAGCTGGATTTGTGTGTTACTAGGGCCCTATAATAAAAGTTTTTCCGCCAAAAATTGGACTTTTTTCTTGCAACATTACATAACTTTCTCTTCCGGAGCTTAAACCTTGTCCCGATTGGGACGGTGCTCCGTTTGTGGGAGATTCCTGCTTGAGGAAAACCTCGCAAGCTTACGGGTAGGTCGACTTGTAGGCTTCCGCGGCCGGAGTCATTTGATACTTGGCTGTCCGGGATGAGCCGCGAAAAAGTCGATCGAGATCGTAAATAACGTTTCGGCCACCATGTTGTGGCCTTCTTCAGAGCTATACTGCTATGCATGACAGCCAAGTATCACATCTTACGGGTAGGTGAGCGCCGGATCTCGCCATCCAGTGAGGATGCTAACCCAAGCTCCCGGAACAAAAACATACAATACACTTACGAGACTAATGATCTAAGCAGTTGATACGCCAGGAATCATTAATCAAACCAAGGAGTACGCGCTTCAGCATTCTCTACTCGAAAGGGTTGCGAGTTCGAATTCCGCCTCGGGCGTGGATGTAGTGCATGTGTGTAATGACAGGCTGGGAACTTTTCCACATCTTCAATTATCACCTAAAGCAATAACATTTTTTTCTCTTTCCCACTCTCGTTAGAAGTAGGAACAGGTCTACGGCTAACGATGTACGCGCTACCTGTCCTCCCGACTCTAAAACAGTAAGGTAGACTCTGATTCGTGCCGCTACGGATCCGTGAATCGCTAGCGGCTTTTAATGCACCAGTATTTCCATATCCGTGCTGGGAACACCCGCTATCTGAGAGATAAAATCCGTTCAATTCTGCCAAATGACAGTGACAAAAAAAAGGGGCGATGTAAAAAAATCTGACTCTGACAATGGGACAAATAATTTCAATAATGCTGCATATTCATCAAATGTTTAAAACTAAAAACGTTCGCGCATGAGGCATATAACACTTCAGTACTTGTACAACTTGTAGAAAAGGTGAGCAAGGTTACATGTCTGTTTAATTAAAAATAAAATGGCGGGTTCTGACATCTATTCACAATAGGCGCATGTTTGCTAAATTTTGAAAAGTAAAACTCGTAAGCGTGCGGCATGTGTTTCAAAAGCAATCAACATTTGCGCATTTTTAAAGGAAGAATTGAGCAATATTGGTGATTTAACAAAAAACAACCCATTGCTCCAAATCCTCGCAGGAAACAACGGATTCCGCTCTATGAGCATCTCTGGAATGTACAAGCCACTATCGGTATCAGGGGTACGAGGGCGTGGCTGATGCATGTGCATCATGGTGCCAAGGGCAGTGACAAATACTGACGGTGGGAGAGACGTAGGTGAGTTTCAAACGGAAATATTACGACACGGATTTCAGCCTAGAACTGCTCACTCGGGTCTACTGGACCCTAACATTTCAAATTCACATCAAGTGGAAATTATTATTATTATTATTATTATTATTATTATTATTATTATTATTATTATTATTATTATTATTATTATTATTTTTGCCTGCTGACAAGAATGTCTTTCGGGGTATTTGATATTACTAATAGGCATAACTGATGATTTGGATCTCACAGGGAACCTGAGGAAGGGCGACTATTGACAATATTACGTTAAAAATGTAAAGTCTATTAGACTAAAAATTGTAATTTATCTTTCGGAAATATTGAAAGTATTCGTCGAGGAAATTGGAATGATTGACCTAGATTAAAAGAGTATCAATCAAGTGCAAAAGTGTGCAAATCGTCTAAGGAGTGAAGAATTTCTGGCAGAGATAATTTATTGAAGTGTGAATAGAATAAATTTTTAATTCATTGTGTCATACCAAGGACTATGAAGAATTTCACAAATGAATTTACTCTGGATTGATTGATGGATTCTTTCATGTTTCCTGGCGCGTCAACTGTTTGGTCATTAGTCCCGTTAGTGTAGTGCATGTCTTTTTTTCTCGGGAGACGGCGGTGATCTTCCCCCGCTGGATGGCGAGATCCGGCACCGACCTACCGCCGGCTAGTGGGGTTTCCCCCTAACCAGGACTCTCCCACCAGCAGGACAAGCTCTAAGCTCCGACCGGTGTCCTGGAATATGTGGTAGAGCAGTGCATATTATGTAAGTGTGTGTGTAAGAGGAGACACCCGTTTGGTAGGGTACTGCTCCGGCATTCGCCTGGTGTTGATCATTCAGAAAACTACCGATTAGAGCAGCCGGCCGTTTACTCTGGAGTATCTGAATTTTATTAATGTGATTTGGCTGCGTTGGACCAGATGAGACAGGCATACATTAGCATGGGACGAATGATTATGATATATATTAGTTTGGCAGTATGTATATGTACAGGAGATTTACAGTTAATAATATAGTGAAGTTTATGTATTTTTATGTAAGCTTTTCGAAGAATGTTTTAATGTGTAAATTCCTTGTAAGCTTTGTATCTAAGAAGAGACCAAGGTATTTGATAGGAGTGTTAGAGGAAATCTATGGCTCACTCAGGTCTACTGAAACCTATCACATCGACTCAAAATGTCTAGCCACAGCCGCATAGCACTTAAATTTCAATTAGATCGTTATCTTGACCTCAATCTTCTTACAGTCTCAGTTGGTGCCAAAACTTCGTCGAGGTTAGCAGTTGGTGCCAAAACTTCGTCGAGGTTAGAAGACAATTCGTCAGTGTTGCAATTAGTGGCTACTGAGACCCAGTGTGTAGTTTCTAATTGTTCTGCACCAAATAATAAAAGAAATCGTAGTATTTCTGCAATGCTCATTTGTTGGAACAATGGGAATTCATAACATTTTCGTTTCCACCGCATTACTGTGTAACGTGTATTTGTGACATCCTGTTAAAATATGAAGGAAGATTATACGTTAAAAATGATACATTTTATTTTTTAGATTCAATTTTTTTTTCTTTTCATGCATTCTTAAATGAAAATAAAATGTAATAACACACTTTTGAATCATAAATGATTTTCTGAATCTTTTGTAACTAAAAAATCTTTGGGGGCCGTGAGACCTCAATGTGCAGTTTATGTACCAAAACATAAGTGTGCAATTGCCGGGTTCTTATCACTGGACTTTTAACTTATTAGAAGACGAAGTTTTGTAATTCGTGTTTTATGGCTCGACAGCCCGCTAGGGACCTTGGCCGAACCCAGCTTCTCGGTCATGGGATAAGGGGTTCCCTTCACCGAATATGCTGGTTTTCATAACCTTAAGATGGGCTTTCTCATCGTCACACAGCAATAGACACTGGGACATTCGTAGCGAAAGTGCACAGGTGTAATTTGCCTTGACCGGGAATCTAACCCGGTGACGCTGTGGAAAGTAAGCACGCTAACCAACGAGCCTCCGAGGGAGTCTAGTTTTGTAATTAGTGTGAAAATATACTAGAAACGTTAGTCATGTGAAATCTTGTTGACGAACACATGGTCCTCAAATTTAGTTTTGTGATGTATGGGAGACGAAGAACCAACACTTGTATTGTATTTCATTCGACAATAGATGCCGTATGAAAAAAATATTAAAACGAGAAGACAAACGATATTGGTTTATATAGGGAAATAATGAACCAGAAATAGTTGAATGGCAAGTGATGTGACATTTCATTGTTGGATGTAAATGAAGGTGTAATGAATGCAGAACGGTCGCGACGAAAACTGTCCATGAGAGAACGTGTCTCAAAATTTCATATAAATGTAATTTTTACTTTTGAGTAATGTAATCAAGGAATAATATGCCAATTTGTGAGTTCGTCAGTCACTTGGTTGTTGTCCACCACATGGAGATATGCATATGGCCTCAAAGCACAACAACGATTTGTCACTCCCCAACTTGTCAACGAGAATATATTTTAAAAGTTTGTAATTGGGTTGGTGCGGAGTTCGACGATTCTGTTCTAGATCATGGATGTAATCAAGCGACGCCTGACCTCTCTAAAACAGAAGGGAGCCTTAGCTCTTCGGGAAAGAGTAATCTCTGCTCCTTCTCTTACCCAGAGCGCTTTAAGTGTTCTGGCGGAGCGGGAAATTCAAGCGATTGAGCGCGTGTTGGGCCCTCATCTCTTCCAAGAGGTGCTCACTCCAGCCTTACTAACCAGATGGAGGATTGACCAGGAATGTTCACGAGGGAAACCGACTGAGGTTCTGCTGGCTCTTTGCATATTGCAATCTGCTACGGATGGAATGCAGTGGTCGGGAAACGACGACATAACAGTTTTGACCATTAACATAATGCGCTCGTATATGGGGATTAGTTCCAACCCCCGGAAGGATTCAATATCCTCCAGCACATTCTCAAGCTGCCGACCGATCCAGATAATTTGGATGCAGAAGCCCTTAAACAGTGCAACCAGTACCTCCGAGATGTTTTAACAGCAATGGTAAATCCAAAGCAGGACCAAGAGGCATTGCTTGCTCTGATCGATCATATTCCCCAGGACTTATTGACCGAAGCTGACCGGGCAATTCTCACTCAGACAACCGGTATCCTCGATCCAGCCATATATTGTCCCCTCCAAGTAAAGATCGTCAAAACTGCAAATTCAAATAATGGCCTGCCGCAGAACAGCAAACATTAAATGGCGGGCGGCTTCTTCCATGAAGCCGTACTGGTGAATGACTTGGGTTGTATCGAAAGCAGCGACGAACTGACTATGAGAATTCTGTCGGTTGTTTTGTATTTCTTTCGAGTTTCTGAATATGTAATGGAAAATTAAGCATCTCTCGTGGCCAGAAACTGCAGTTTCCTTTGAATTTCTGTGCGGTTTGGAAATAAGTAATATAGATGGTCTTGCCAGCTCTCTGGAAGTAGATTTAGGTGTTGAGGTCGATGGCTGGGTACCATTACTTCAATTATCAAGAAATTTGTGAACTCATCATTTCGCGTCAATGACCAGAAAAAAGGGTTGAAATAATGGTAATCTTAGTAGATCCTCCTAATGAGTTTGTAAAATGAATTGTACCACTTAGTCCCGCGACATTCTTACCGACAAAAAGTTAAAGCTGACCAACGAGTTTGTCAAAGAAAATCCTGATGTGCTTTTTTATTAATTGTGACCAAAGGAGTGGAACAATGTTTTCAAAGTTAACTCCCAATTCTTAGTCGCATATAATTCTATTCCTCGTTTTGATAGCAAGATAACAGCATTCTTTAAAAAACTCCTAGATGTTATGAAGAATGTTACGAACAATATTTCGATTTTGTAGGCAGGATCATTAAATGTTTCTTTCAATCCCTTTCGTATTAAAATTCTTAAAATTGTGGCTAGGTTACTGATTAAGAACAGTTATCTTGAAGGATTCATCCATCAATATTTTCCTTAATTACTTCCTCTAACACATGTAGTAAATGCATCTTTCATGGGTCCTTGACACCGAGAAATCTATTGATGGCAAAACGTCTGTGTGTCTGATTGTCCGTCCGACCATGGTCAACGATACCGCCTAAAGCGATCAGCCGCTTTTCTTCAAAATTGATATTCCCCGATCGATCTAAACAAACTTGACGCCCCGCAAGTTTGACAATAATATTTTGATTTTGTGTGTGTGTGTGTGTGTGTGTGTGTGTGTGGGGGGGGGTCTTTACACAAAGCCTCAATTACATTTTCAAATTTTCCTGAAAAAATATCCAAGTTTTTGATGAAACCTTGATTTCGTAAAGAGTAGAATACATTTAAAGAATGGCGCACGTATCATTCTCGTTGAAGTCGATAAAATTCCGAAATTTTCAAAAGTAATGCGAGAAAGTATGCTCTGTTGAAGCACAACTAGTTCTAGGTAGTAATGGATCCGGCAATCCATAATCAACATCTGACGATGGGAAAGTATAACTTGACACGTGCAATATATTTTAGTTTCAACTGCATTATATATATATATTTGTATACCAACATTATTAACAACCTTTTCTGCTGCAAGAAATCTTTCATAAATGGGCATTTTACGGCAAGCAGCGTCAGCCAATCGTAGAGTGAGTATCGTGGGGAGGTAGTGGCAAAAGGAACAACCGACCATCGTTTTGTCACACAGACGTCAAATACCCGACACGTCACAAGAAAGTTGTTTCGCAAAATAAAGTTTGATTCTCTTATAAATTATAATGCTCGCTCTCGCTTCTAACGTCGCTCGTTTTCAAAACATGTACTCACGAAATAAAGCTTAACGTTATTAATTAATTGCGTTAACTACTATTATCGTCTTAATAAAATACCTAGAGTTAACATATTTGAACATTCATTAAACTTTTTAGATTCTATAAATCAAAACGGATACCCTAAACATAATTAGTATTTAATTTGAGTGGTAGCTATCGTTCAATCGACGTAATTCAGGTATTCTTCCAACGGAAATATGTTTTCGAACTCCTCTCTTGGTATAAAAATCAACTGTGTGTAATAGATACCCCTTAGTGTCAATTTGGCAGTTTTTTTGTACAATGTTGGGAAACAAGCGTTTCCAGATTATGGAGCAAGTTAGGAATAAGATAAGAAAATTGAAAACAGTGAATCTAATTTTCATATAAATATTTGATACAAAACAAGTTTTACATTCATGAAATGTCTACGCGATCAAGCAAGAATCTCAAAACTATTGAAAATTTTTCTTGCTCAGTCCTTCAATCCCCGCCCCCCCCTCATGTCACATAGTTTATTTACAATTTTTGTAGGTTGAATAAATAAATAAAACGCATGGCTTTCCCTTCCCGCTTCGAAGTTATGTTTTGCTTACCGATATATATTCGTATGGTTTGAAATTGAATGAAACTATAATATAAATAAGGTAGATTAAAATTACAGTATCATGATTACAATTATTGTATTGTTCGAATACTCTCATATTCACCGTTTTTTAAACTCCCATTTTCACGCAAATTTGTACGGTATTACACAAAGCTGTAGTTTTGTGCGCAATTCATTCAAGCCATTCACCTCCCCTCTCCACCACAGGTTTTGAACATTTTCCACCAACTTCCTCTCCATCTTTCAATCGCGAATAGTTCCTGGCAGTAGTTCGTCCTTGACAGCCCTGGGATTGGCAGAGTCATTCAGTTTTGAGTGCAAGCCTTTGAAAGCTGAACACTAGCTAGTGTCATGGTTGAGTTTATTTGCATTACTTATAGGATAAGACACAATAGTGATTTTCGAACAAATGTTATCAATGAAAAATCCGTTGAGAAGTTGCGTAAACCTAGTGTTGTGGAGATTGTAGGAGAAATTGGATATCCTTTAACATTTCGGCGAGTTTGAATTAAAGTTCATTTATTTTAATACTTCCGAAAATTCTGAGCTTTTTCATGATTGTTTGTCTCTACTCTAATTTTAGTAAAATGTCTTCACAATTATTTCATTGTAGTTATAACTATCAGCATCTCACGTGACTAGATGATGTGAAATTTTATACTTGTCATTCTGGCAATTGTTAGTAGGCATTAGAATGGATCAAGAATGGGTCATGCAATACTTACTCGAATGCCACGTGTTTTATTCTTAACTACATCGTCATAATACATACTAATTAACATTCATTCTAACCTATATATAATGCATCTACATCTATGTTCATACATAAATATAATGGTATGTCGTGGTGGGCTATATTCTAACACATCGCCTTTGAATAGTGAGACTGAGGAACATGAAATATTTTATTCTTGGGTTTTCGCAAAGTGGCGCGTGAGGACTTGCCTTCACGACGGAATATGGCACGGCTTTTCGCGTCTTTCCCGATCGTGCCACTAGATGTCACTCGATCTGAAGCACTGTTTGATACGATCGCTATAATGCGTCATCTGGCGGCACGATCGAGAAAGACGCAAATAGTAGTGCTAACGTTTGAAATCCAGTTTAACGTTTGAAGCCCAGTTTGGAATCTGGAGCTGGTATAGCTAAACAAATTCAAAGCGCGCAGCCGATCGTAGGGAATCTTCTCTTATTGTCAAAGCTGAGTGCACAAAGTCTGAAAGATGGCCGATCTACTCGATGAGATGTTTGGAGCAGTGGACGTGATTGTGGAGGAACTGAGTGTAGATGACGAGGATCAATACCAGGGATATATCCTGTCGGTATATGAACGAGTCAACGCATGCAAGACCGCATCCATGAACGCGACCGCCGCACAAGAGGCTCTTCAAGCCTGCCAGACAGCGAACAAAATCGAAATAGTGACAGCAGATATCGAACAGGCAAAACAAACGGATTTCGAATTCGATCCAAAGATATCGCTTCCTTTGAGAAGGTTAGCGTTGGCGACCAAAAGTTGGGGGTTCCAGTGCCGTCGAAAGACACAGTGGATCCAAGGACTGACGGAATACCATAGCGAACTGATCACTCAGATGGAGAATCTAGCGGAATATCTACCGGATGTGAAGCCCGAAACCGAACAAACACAAGTCAACGCCGCATTAGCTGCAGTCCAGTGGACACACCGCAGGCCGGGAACACAGTAACAGCTCGTGAGCTGATGCTGAAAACCATACTAACGGAACGCTGCCCACAGGAAATCCAGCGCATTTTCAGCAAAAGTGACGTTCGACTGCAAGCCGATCCAGCGACAGATGGTCTGTGGCTAACGGCAGACAAGCCAGCAACAAACGTGCATGAGCCTACGAAATGTGTGATCCCATTAAAGAGATCATTGCGCTTCGACGCTCGGACAACGTCACTAGTATGTCAAATGCTGTTCTCGCCAAAACCAGACGTCAAAGCCGCTGCTAAACTCGACTTAAACGCAAAATGCGACAAGAAGGTTCTGGACGAACTAGCTCGCAATCCTAGTCAGATCCTGGCCATAGCATTCGCTGAAGCCAAACTGACGCCGATTGAGGTGCTTTCCAACCTCTTCCCACGCAGACGCGACTTAGCTGAAAGCTATTGCATTTTATGCGATGAGGCCGTACAGCTATCGGCGATTTTCTATCATAGGAAGTGCGCCACCGTAGATTGGTTGACCTCTCATCAACCTTTCAAATACGACCAAACTGAGAGAGCAGTTGTGTTGATAAAACGATATCACATAACGGCAGAGCAACGCTTCAAGCTTGCCAAATCACTTCACCTGCATCACCAGCTCAACAATGACATCATTGTCAAAAGTAGCGAAGGAGTAGCAGTTTGGAGAAGGCACGAAGACGGCTCACTCACCAAGCAAACGCTAACTCAAGTTAGACCAGAAGAGCAGATAGGATCCATAGCATGGCGCCGAGCTCATGGCTTAATACAGAGATAGCCAGCACGTGAGACAACAGGCTAAGATAGCGGAGCGATCACTGCCACCATGTATCACATGGAGTTCTAATGTTAGAAACGCACACTAGCACGAGACATGAGGAACGTCAAAACCATAGCCAGTAACGCAAACTAACGTGAAGACAAGTCCCTGGTGCGTCACGTTATGAAAACCCAAGTATAGAGGGTTGACTGCCGGAGCGCGTTGCATAAATCAAATCTTATTCTTTATCCCTGCGCAATTTGTGAATCTGTTTCTGACACTGCAACATCGGAGAATAAATGTAAAGATTGTAGATGGGAACCGACGAAAACAAGGGATATTCAGTACTAGTAAAATACCAGGCGTTTCCTGAATTTTCTTCGTGTACAATTGTTAAAGAGGAAAAATATTAACTTTATATACACGGCGTTCAAGATTATTATTTTTAATGTAATTGGTTAAAATATTAATAAAATACTATAATTGAATCGTTAATTCCACGAAATGCATGAGTCACTAAAATTAATTTTTCAAGAAAGACAAAAATCAATTTTGTTCAATACAGGTCTTTCAACCTTTGGAACAAATACTACTGTAATGCCCTAACTTCGATAAATATTTCAAATATCTTAACTTTTACGTTTTGTGCAACAATATCCTCAAAATAATTTATATTGGTTTTTAACTTGTGCCCTTTATGCAATCAACAGACTCTCACTACATTCTTATACGTGGAAATCATACTCAACTGCAAATAAATGTACTTTCTTTTCAAATATGTCAAATTTCACACATTTCACACATGTAGAGTCTGTTATTTAGTCAGCTTCATCTCGGTTTTCAGCTGAAATGTCCTTACCGTCGACGCCTTCCGTACCGATTGGCCATTCTATCAGTTTATTATAAAGAGGCATGTGTTCATTGGTGTATACTGAAGGGTCTTCGTGATGTTGATTTTTTCCACTTGAGAAATTTTACTTCTTAGGCTCTTGCAGGATCTGGTAGAGATACTGAACTTCTGCCCCCTCTTGCAAGTACAAAGGAATGTTCAATTATCCCAAGAATTAATTCCCTTGCTTTTACTTCACCACCATATTCATTTGAGTACACAAATTTTGTAAACAATGATGGTTGAAAGCTCACTTATTTTCACGTGGAATTTTTATCTCTAAACTTTCATGGGAGAGAGCTTTTTAAATAGGTACGACAATATACTCTGAAATTTAGAATTTCTTGGGTTTCCGCATGTTTGATGTTGAATCGATTTTCTGCCGGTTGCACAACAGAAGAAATTTCATGTGGAGTCCATCTGTCATGTCGCCTTACCTTTCTTTCCAGTACTCCAAAATCCTGATCACGAGTCAAGGATGTGTTTCCCCGCATTAGAAAAAAGTGAACATTTTTTTCAAATTTATTATTCGTAATAAGACTCAATAACATACGCATAACTGTATTATTTTTGTTTTGGCCAGGACAGCCGTCACTGAACAAGTTATTTTATGTTTTCTGGAATGTTTGAGAAGCAGTTCCTTTAGAAATGAACAAACTTCATTGGGGGATTTTCTAGCCAGCCCTTCATGATACTGATGCAGGTTTGCTTTGTCAGTGAGCAAATTGTGAACGCAGAAATTATTACCATCTAATTGTGTACAGTAAAAACTTTTCTGCACAGGGATGCATGGTAAAGAAAATACCTGCATGTAATCAAAAGCAATTCCTAATACATTATATTTCTCCTTGCATATTATTGACACCTTCCGTGGTACGTCAACGTACATATTAGTCTTTACATTAATACCATTTACTTACACAGGTAGCTAAACACAATCAGAAAAATACCTCTACCACAAAAATAACCAACGGCTGATTATGCGCAGCGAATAATCTTATCAATTGAGAAATCTACCAACTATTGAGAGTTGAATGGGCATAAGGACACGACTCACGCACTTTGAAGTCAGCGAGAATTTGACATGCCTGCAACTGAGTCTGGGCTAATCGTTGGTTCGTTGTGTGTTCGGTGGTATAACGGTCAGCGTACCGGACTGTTGTACCAAAGTTGGCGGGTGGAGAGTGGAAATCCTTCGTACGCCTTCCTTCGGAGGGGGAGTAAAGCCGGTTGTCCCATGTAGTAGATTTACTGCATGTAAAAGAGCCAGAAGCCTCTGAGCAAAATTGAAATCCGCCTGTTTCGACGCTCAAGATAATACCTCTTTTCTCCGCTAATTACTGAAAGAAGCGTAGCTAATTTACGTGGTCAGACGGAAGAGCGGGCCTGATGGCCCGAATCTCGCCACGTAAAATAAGGCATAAACTAACATCCAACGATTAATCGACCTTCAAAATGATAATGTTCGTAACTCAATTTGTGAAAAAAAGGTGACTCATACTCTTTATGAAATCACAGATTCAATTTCATTCCATTTCATTTTACAGTACATTGCTATCACTGGTGTCTCCTCACTCTGGACCTAAGGCGATGGCAGTGAAGGAGTGTTAACCCCCATACTACTCTTTTCGCTTGCATATTGCGAGCAAAATTGAATTATATTATTGAAACAGAATCCTGATTTACTTTAAATGATAATATTGGAAGAATGAGGGAAAGATAGGCGCAAAATAACAATGAAGATGTTATATTTTCTATTGGAACGATTGGAATAACACATTTTAAAGTATTTAAAAAGGCATGCTCGACCCTTTTCTAATTCATTTTCGTTTTAAAAATTAAATTCTGAAATATTAACAGGTTAGGACATGATCGCCCATTATCAATTACTTCTTTCCTTCATAGGAAAGGGAAGAAAAACTTTTTTTTAAAACTATTGTTCCACTTTTTCACTACGGATCCGTATAAAAAAATAACACAAATTTCGTGAGTATTGGTAAAGGCTGCCACACGCGATGGAGAATATAACAATCACGGACGCTCGCTCTCCAGCAGGACGTTAAATCGCGAACCAACGCCTTGGCACTCTTTGCCCTTTGAGTGAGGGCGCGTCGCATGCATGCGCTGCCGCCTCCCAATCCGTGCTGAAGACGTTGGAGGCATTCGCCAACGGCTTGCGCCGAGCTCGCACACTTTCGGCATTGCATGGACGCGCTGGTGCGGATTAGAGCATTGCATCTTCGCGATATCACTCGCTCGTACTCGTTCAAACATCCCTTACCCGAGTACACAATATTCGAGTCCGCATACTCGAATGACCCTTACTAGCGTGGCTGGAAGCTGTTCTCGTAACGCTTTGGGACATCGACGACAAAACTTCCATCAGACGTGTATCATTTTGAGCGATAGAGGTTATTGTGCAAAGTACACCTAGATGACATATTACAATACTGTACAAATGTAGTTTACATACTATATTTGTTTCGAAACCAATACTTAAGTTAAAAACTGAACTCCTGTATCTTCGAACGTATCAAAAGAACACTGCGGTCACAAATAGATGTTGGTAGTAGAAAGATACAAGAGTGGCGCGGTGTATAATTGAATTTTCCAAGAAAGATAGCAAAAGTTATGTCTGGGAAACTGATCGTTAAATGAAAATGGCTATTTTATTTATTTCGACATTATTAAAATTTATCATCACATAGGGTAATTCAAAGACGATTCATTGAATTTTAAGAATTTTGGAATATTTCAATATGTGGGTAATATTTATTAATATTTTAATCCTGATGTTCGCAAGATCTTCGAAAATTATTAATAAACATGACAATGACATACTTCTAAATAGTACTTAATCTACGAAAATAAAATATGGTGTAACATTACTTTTAATTCTAGAAATCTTATTTAGAAAATCTTAATATAATACAAAACTAATAACCATTACACAAAATACAATATACAATAATAATATAATACACAACAAAAACAATTACTTGTTGTATTCACTCTGTAAATGTATTACCTTTCTTCAAAAAACTGTAGAAGGAAATTGCAAAAGTTTGGCGTGCAAGACGCGACGCGTACGTGGAATGCAGTTCGCAGATACACCGGAAACAAGATAACCTACAGGTCACTAATCGAAAGATAAGCGTTGCTTCACAAGGCGTGGGCAAAGAACTTACGAAAGGATGTACTAATTATCCGTTTATCACTATTATGACAATGACCAATTCACATTTCGTGCCGCGCTCACTGCTTGCGCAAATACTAAAATCTATAAAAATCCAAAGATTCTTGGTCTAAAAAATAATAGGAAGTAGATGCATGCCCATAACATTTTACAATATTTGATACTTAAGGATTCATACACACTTTGGCATTGTGGATCAATAAAATATCACACAATGGCTAGGGTGTCAATGAGTTTCTCTTGTGTCTCTTGTCTTAACTAATAAAAATAATAACTAATAGAGTAAATAACTAATATAATATCACTAATAAAATAACAACTAATAAAATCTGCTTCCAAAGTTCACTTCTCGCATCTTTTTTCTCTTTTCTCTTTCATCACTGTATGCCAAGTGGCACTTCGGGCAGGTCTCGAATACTGCACACTCGACCACGTATCGAACACTCGAACGAGTCACTGTTCGCCGCACCTCAGTGACATCCAGCGGCCAAAAGGAGAACTCTTTGATGCAGCTACCGTACTCGAGTAAAATGCTCAAATGCAGGGTACTAGTGCCGATCTACGACGCGAATCGCACGGAAGACCAAATAAAAGAAAAAAAACCAAAATACATTCAAAGGAAAAAATGTTTTTTATTTCCTTGGACGTTGACACACGACTTGCACACCTTAAGAAAACGCCACTGATTGCTATTAGATTTTGATTTGCTCTGCTTTCTTCAGAACCTCAAGGAGTGTTGTTAAAAGAATATCTACTTAAATGTCCATATTTTTGTAAAAGGCATTTCTACAAATACATTTTTTCAAGGAATATTCAACGCTCTGATAAAATATATTTAATATTTTTTTACACTAGTAAAAGTACACAAATTAAAGAAGTGATTAAATATTTATTAACCTAATTAATATTTATCTATATTAACTAAATTACAACACCAACAAAGCTCGGTCAGAGCTAGGAGTCGGCACTTAATCGCATGAACTGCTCAAATACAACACATCATTAATACATTCACTGCTCTTACGACTGTAACGATTGCCTGCACGCCACCTATAGCAGGACTGCACAACATTTTGTACTTTGACTGACGTCCAGAGCCGCGCGCAAGCAACTTGAGTGCAAACCCGGGCCGCTTGGATGGGTGGGGATAAGACTCATTCTAGGAGTGGGGACCGCCAATGAGAATGCGCAATTTGAACTGTGGCGCGTAAATCGAAAGAGCAATTGCGAGAATTCGACGGACTATTTACATACAGTTCAAGTACCTTTCATTTAGGATATTTTGTAGTCGATGTATGACAATACAAAGTACCATCCTTAAAAGGAATTCGATGTACATATTTGATTTGGACAGTAGTATTATAATAGTTTGTAGGGCTGATAACATAATTTTCTTTGCTACGATGTAATCGCAAATTTAGTGTGCTTCTAAGTACAAAATTGATATATTTAATTTTTTCGTTTGATGATGAAAGTAATAAATTGTTTCATTAAGTTTGTTTAAGTGATTAAGACGGTCCTATCAAAGCTAAAAACATCTTATTCTTAAAAATCATGATTACTTTGTGCATCAATTTCCGATAAGAGTACATTATATATTTCTAATTTCAAATCAACGAACACTACTTATTCATAACAGTTAGACATCGGATGTTTAGGGAAATGCCTTTTTTTTCTGGCGAACTTATTTAAAGGCTGATAATATATGTCCACGAATCATGACAAATGATGACATATGACGAAGTTTATAATGCTTATTTTTGCTTATTTTAGCATAAATGTCTATTTTTTGCATAAATACATTTTTAGGACTTTTTTGCCTTTTATTTATTATATTTATATACAATGCTAAAATATCGGAAAATCGGCGATGGTCCAACGGCGTCCATTCATTACAAAACCTTCAATTCACGTCTTGAAATCTAAAATTACGAGAGAATTCCTGAAAGTATACCAACTGATTTTTCTCCATTTCCCTATTCCATAAATACTAACCATGATCTGAGAACATGGACGATTGACGATACACCGAGAGAACAGAAATTTTAAGTGGAAATAAATATAAATTCCCAGAAGGTTTCAGTGTTGATAGTGTTGGACTGCTAAAATATATGCCAGTCACGTCGTTTAGATATCCTTCTCCGCATTCAAACTGATTTTTTCTCCAAGTCGTCGCAATTTTGAAATTGTGATCCTTGAAAAGTTACCGGTAATATGTAACTATTAAGAATAAAATGTAGAAAAGTTGGAAATATGTAAATCTAGTTTTACATTAAAATATACGAACTGATTTTGTGCATTTAAGTTTAGAAAATAAAACAGACAAACATTACAAGTTTTCCATTTTATTGTGTACGTAACATAAGACAGTGCCATTTTTCTTATTCTAGACTTTTTCAGTGCCTTTTAGGCGCCTAAAAGACGATGATTTAGTGCCTAAACATCCGATATCTAATAATAGTACACATTGCATAATAAGGATTAAGCTCTTTGCGTTCTTTTTAACAAGACTCATAATAATACCATGATTGACCGTAAAATATCGTAAAAGGGTTTCCTCTTTGGTATCTCTTATTCAGCTTAAATTATACTTAATTATGAGGGAAATGGTTACAAATACATGTGAAGCTATACGTTACTCTTATTGGAATTGCCATATTCCATTTTTATATCAATGTCGATGTGAGAGACTGCTCTTAATTCCATCCCTTTGTTTTCATTTGGAATTACAACATTCCTGGTGCAAATTCAATTATTGAATTGTAAATTTTATTAAAATTACTTAATAAATTTTTAGAAGAGACAACTGTTTTAAAATATTGTTTACGAGTTATAATAAGCATAGAGTAAAAATAATTTTTTGATAAATAGCAGTTCACAGAAGAACATAAATAGTGAAATACAGCCCTTGTATATAGAAATACGATAGATTGTCTAATAAGTGGGCAAATTATTTCACAACATGGAGCAGTACTTTAGGCACCTAGGCATTCAATCTAACGAGCCGTGACGAAAACCGCTCCGGCTTCTCCCACTACTTGCACTTTCGTAGCTCTCGTGGACAGATGACTGGCTTCTAAGTGCAGAATTCTTCCGGGAACAGGTGTTGTGCAGGCCTGACCTAGTGTACAAGTATTACAAAAGTACTACCGTGTGAACATATTTCATTTACTTTGTTAACAACTGGTAAGAAACAGTTAACAATGGTGTAAGAAAATGTTCATATCATGGTTTAAAGATATAATTTTAAAATCTTAGAAGTTAATTACGTGATCTTACGTACCGCTTGCCTTTGGTGGAATTTATTTTAAAAAACCTGCTCTTAGCGACAGAAGAACACTCGCTTCTGTTCTCTGGCTGAATATATTAGGAATCTACCTGCTCTTAGCGACCAGTGAAAAACAATGATGGTAGTGCATCTTCCACCATATTATTTAAATTATTTATTTTCCGCATTTTCCACAATTTTAACAAACTTTGCATGGACACTGCGAAAATTCTGAAGAGCCTGTAAAAATTTCGTATTTCATTAAATTCACTTCTTTTTAGTATTGATTCACATGAGCGTGGTTGAACTTGAGTGGTGCTTAATTTCTTCAGAATTGCGTATTTGAATTTCGTGCGCTTTTGCGTAATTTGTTTCTGGGAAGAAACAAGGTAAAATATTTATTTAAGAATACATTAGTATGTCCAAAGAAAACATTTGTGAGATACCATGCGATGCTAATTAGTGTGATTGGGTAGAATTAATTGAGCTTTGCAAGAATAATAAGGAATTTTTCAAGCTATATTAGTTTTGCAAATATACAGGAATCAATACACAGGAAGCCCCCACAAACTATGAACCGTTCTTTTTTGGTACGTCGGCTAGTACTGGTACAGGTGGCGGGGAGATATCCCAATTTTAGGGTTCTAAATTGCGTGTATCTCCTGTTATAAACATATATCACATATCAGTTTCACAGGTTTTGAGCGTAAACATGATATATCAGGAGTAAGATTATTTGAGGTAATATATTTTGAAAATTTCTGGCAAATGGCTGACAATTTCTATTACGTTTTTTTACTCGACAATAGGAAAGTGAATTTATAAAAATGTCATAGTTTCGATTTTCATTATTTAATTTATTTCCGAACCTGGCATTTTAAAGCAAGGGATTTCTTGCACAAAGTAATTTATCCATCAATTCTGGATCTTTGTGTGATGTCAACTTCATTATACTGCGTTACCAGTGGCGAAACTAGTCATGAAGTTGAGTATTCTGAAAATCTCACATTTGTTTTTGTAAATTAGCTCCATTCATCTTTTTCTTCGTTCAATCAAAAATTCGATAATTTGTTCTTTAAAGCTGTCGTTTCTGCAAAGTTAAGTTGGCAGGTTACTGAGTCGATACCTGAGTGGCTACTATCGATAGTCAGTGTACTGAAATTATCGGTCCTCATATTTCCCATGGAATTTATTTACTTTCTTTAATGTAATATTCTTTTCATATAATGTTGTAGATACAGGAAAGTTAGACTGAGTTGGGTCAACAGAACTGTCTTTTGATAATTTTTTTCTAGACCAATTTGCCCCAAAATTACATCAGTATCAAATCTGCAGGCATGTATTTTGCATCATCAATGTATAAATTTCTCAGTTTATTTCGAATCTGCTCGCAGTCAAAGAAGGCATGTTGTTTTATTGAGAAGGGTGGCCAGCGATCTGGCTTTTTGGAATTCAAGTTCTTTTCCCGGTTTTCCAGGTCTGAGAATACAAATTTTCAAGGTTGGTTTTCGCACATTACAAGACGTTCTTACCTCCTACCGCTTACGCAATACTAAACAGAAAGTTATGTAATATGGCGGGAAAAAGCGGCGAATTTTTGGCCGAAAAACACTTATTGCAGAAAACGAAAAAGTGGATAAATCCAGTTGTTAAATTTAGGAACAAAATCTTCTAACATGTGGTGTAGAATCGATGTTTTGTGGGTTCTTGATACCAGAACTCGGTTGACGGCAAAACGTCCGTCCGTGTGTCTGTCCAGTAAAGAACGCTAGCGGCTAAACCCTTCACCGGATTTCTTCAAAATCTGTATTCCTTAATCGATCTGGCGATGTCGCGGTCCCTTAAATTTCAAACTGTTATTTTAATTTTGGGGTACTTGAACCTCCTGAGACATTTTCAAAATTTTCAAAGAAATTCCTCCGTTTTGATTAAATTTTTTTTAATTTAGGTCTCTTAAAATTTTTAAAAAACTTTTTTGGCGTCTCCTACATTTACAATTATGAAGATAAGAGATTTTTCCTTAATGAAATCTGTTCCTTAAAGCTAGATTTTGAAATAAGGTCATGTACAATCTTTCGAAAATTTGAGTAGTTTTCGCGTAATTTTGTGTAAATATAGGCAATTTTTATTTTTTTAAACAATTTTTTTTCCGAAAGCGGCATACCCAATTTAGATTCAATTTTCACCTCGGATAGCGTGTAGAACGTTCAAGAGTGCAGAGCTCATGTTCGTTGAAAATTTTGGTTTTTGAATATTGGAAAAATTCAAAATTCTTTCTACATTTACAATTATGATGAATTTTACTTTGTCGCGCACTTTGTCCTTACTTTAAGAAGGAACTAATTAGGAAAAGAAAGTTATGTAATGTTGCGCGAAGAATGGTGAATTTTCGGCAGAAAAATTCTTATGGTAACGAAAATGTGACCAGAATCCATGTTTTACGGGTCCTTGATACCGAAAAATCGATTGACAGCAAAATATCTGTCTGTGAACAACGCTAGCGGCTTAACCGTTCAACAGATTTTCTCCAAAGTTAATATTCTTCGATCGATCTGACTGATGACGCGGTCCCTTGAGTTTGAAACCGATATTTTAATTTTGGAGGGTACTGTACATGAAGCCCCTCGGACATTTGCACAATTAAAAAAAACAACATCGATTTTGATCAAATTTTGTTGTTGGATAGTCTAAAGACTTTTAAGGGAATGGGCAGGTCATGTTCAAAAATATAAATATTTTTTGAGTAAATAGGCATCAAATTTAATCGGCCGCTCTGATCGTAATTTTGGACATGTTCTGAAGCAGTTAGATGCGACGTAAGAAAGAATGTGTTTGTTATTTTATATTTCTTGTTTTTTTTAATCGGAGCTCTTGTTATACGTTTACAAATTAATCTTTTAGAAATTATTTAAAACCCATTCGAAATAAATATGAAATATTGATTGCTGGCCATCAGTCGCCCTCTCCCAACTTACGCAGTTGGATGATTCGTAAGTTAAGATTTGTATATTATTTCATATTTCATTTTATTATTTATTATATTATATTAATGTTATTACATTTTACATTGCGTCCTTTGTGTTAAATGTGAAAACGAGTAGATGAGTGGTCCTTGAAACTATTTAATTTCTATTACTAATTGCGAGAAAGTACGTACTGTTTTAGCACCACTAGATTTCTTGGTGAAATGTGTTCATCAAAAACATCTTTATATAATGTCATGTTCTATTTTTCGAAAATCTTATTGTTTTATGAGAAAGCTTGTGTCAAACATTAACATTTTTAAACAATTTTTCTTTAAAAAAAACGGTAAAATGTTTTTGATTAAATTTTTACCTTAAATAGCATAAAGGGTGCTTAAGAGAATGATGCAGGTCTCACGTTCGTTGATATGATCGATTTTTCGAAAAATGAAAAAATTACATTTTTTCTGGATCTTCTTATAACTTCAATTGTGAAGCTACAATTTTTTTCTTAATAAATATGTTATCAAAAATTAAAAAGGTGAATTTTTCGAAAATACAGTATTTTTGTGTAATTTGGCATCAAACAAGTCGCGCGTTTCGAATTTCCTGGGCTTCGTTAACATAATGAAATGCTTTTGGAAACAATTGCTATTCTTTTAAAAGAAAGAAGATTTATGGAAGGTCATAAAATTAACTTCAAACTAACAAATTACTTTACTTCAAGAAATTTTGATCGCTAATTATGGTATGTTTCATTTGTAAAAGTTTGACATGACTACTGTTCCTGGCTATCAAAATGAACGCTGCCGGGCACCATAGGCGCTTAGTTTGAATTGATCGGATTTGAATTATATTAGCATTATTTCTAAAACTTTACATGAAAGAAACATTGAAAAAATTGAGTACCATAAATGTGTGGCAACATTTGAACTTTAATTTCATATTACTACCTGCACTGCCTTGAAGAACAATGCAGCGAAGGAAATAGGTTCTACTCGTATATCTGCTGCGCAACCTCGTCAAGATCACCGCATGTTCATTTTCTTCGTGCTCCCTGTCAATTCGGGCACTGTCACTCTTAATCTCCGTGTAGGTAGGCTATAAGCAAAGATAGCTTTGAATACGCTCTTCTAGGAAATAAGTTAAAATTCCCTTTGAATATCATAGACGTGATAACATGGTGGTTTCGATCGGAAGAATAGGAATGTGGTACTGCCTGTCATAAAAAAAGAGGCGCGACACTAATCGAAACTCGGCGATTAAGTTCCTAGTGAGACGTTTGTCCCGCAAATATCTCGCCCATGCACGTGAAACCCACGGGCAACTATATAGGTGCTAGGTACTCCACCAATGTTGCACCTATACAAGGGGCAGTGTTTGAAGTAGTGTTATGCGTGAGTCAAGAACTTCGCGATTCTCAAGCAAACATATGACACTTCTCATATATTCTTCGATTTAAACCCACAGGCAACTATTATCATGTACTGAGTTGAATTCTGCACTTTACTGAACACGATATCGTATGTGAATTTGTGCTAATTGTTGGTGAAAATCTGAAAATAACGAAAATTCCCGGTTTTCAAGGATTCCCGTTTCGCTGGCCACCTGAAAGGATGCTTTGTAGGTGGAAAACTGCCTTTCGTCAAGCAATTCAATAAATTGTAACTTTTCAAAATCTTGAAACCTCCATTCTCTCAGTTATTACTGCATCAATAATTTTAAAAGAAACAACTTTGTGTCTTTCAAATTATTCTGACCCTGAAAGTTCATTCATGGTATGTCTGCTTTAATGTAGATTTCAGTAGTCTCTTCGTATCTAACACGACTTATTACTACGCATCTTTACTATCTCTATCTCTGTAGAAGGATTTTCCTAAGGATGGCCCAAAATGACAGTTCGCGTAAAGTGAACATCACATGCAATTCAGAGACGTATCCCTCCGCCACAACAACTGTTCAGCCACGCCTCTTCGTAAAGTATTTGGAAACATCAGTATACAGAAGTCCAAGGGGTTGCTGAGGCATATGCACATACGTGAGTGCGGGAAATATATACTATTAATGGAAATAAATAATCGTAATTCACAAAAAGACAGTCACTAGTAAAAGTAGCTCTTACCAGACATGATGAAAATTCAATTGTTAGCGCTAATGCTAAAGTGGGACAATGCTCAAGTGTTCATGTCTGAAGTAAAATTTCACCTAACTAAAGTCACTTTTGTAATAAGTATTACCAGAGCACTGAGTTTTGATAACCCGTGACATCTTATTATTCACTATCAGTCTGTCATATTTTGCAGGATGAATAGACAAGTATAAATGAAGAAATACACTATTTTGTAGAGTGTGGATTGGTTTGTAGAAATGTTTGATTCAGCAGAACAAAATACAAATAATACTCTTGATATTAGTATGCTGTATTACTTACGAATTATAAATATTTTTTAAATATATTGCACTCCTGTCTAATTGTTGGTTACTTTATATCCTACTTATATAAACGTATGTTGCCATCTGAGATAAGATTTTCTTCTGGCGAACTGTCACTTGCCTTTCACAGCAATCATGAAATTCAACCGAACTCAATATGTGCAAGAAGCCGCCGCTGTGGTTCTAGTAATTCAAAGAGTAGCTTTAACGCTTTAGCGAAAAGCCTTGCAGCCTCCCTCTATCTGCCCGGAGGAACGCCGCGCCGCGCCCTTTGGAAACGCGAGCAATTACGGGAAGTCGTAAAAGACGCAGTGAAATGAGACTGCCTTGCTGCACGCGCCTTCGCTTCAAACAATGCTCATCTCCAGGAGACGTTGGGCGACGGCGGCGGCGGCGGGGGGAACACAGGCCTCCACGGCTGCACAGTGGACAGACACCGCACACAACAGGAAAAAAATCTCCGAAAAAAGGGACGAAGGAATTAGGATAGGGGTAGGGTTTAGAACGCTGCACAGGAGTTGGAATAGCCCCTGTCAATCAAGGAAAATCGTTTTGTTGGAATAAATTTCATCCGAAATTGTCTGGGAATCGAACCGGGACATCCTCGGTGAAAGGCAAGCAACTTCGTTCTATGCCACGAGCGCCAATTGAAACACACACATTAGAATTCCATTTTTCTTTTCCCTTTCGGAAGGGATTTTTTTTAAGAAGATAAAAGGCACCAGGCCCATGTTTTACAAAAATTGAGAATTTTAATGTTTATTTTTGTCTTCTGGCCTAGAAATGCTTTCATTAACAAATAGTAAAAACCTCCCCAGACAGATCAGAACATGACCTGAACGCAACTGCGCTTCAAATAAGCTGATCTACAGGAGATGTTTGGTCGGGAGTTGGGGGGACCCCAGGCGCCTTCGGCCGCACAGTGGGCAGACACCGCACACAATGGGAGAAAATCTTACTTTAGGTAACCGAAAAAACGTAAAAATTCTGACATTCTCCGTGAGAACTTTCCTTCTTATACCAAGAACTTTGTGTACAATGCATTTTTGCAGTAATCTTCGTTATGTTATTGTGAAGTAATCCTTCGTTCATTACACTTATAATTTAAGTCGTGTCAGTTTTTCAAGAGGACTGCTACGTAGCATCTTCACGTAGGCTACCAGGAAAGGTGGCTTAAAGCATCAAGTGATATCATTGCAGAACTTCTGACCAGCAGGTCCTAGGTTCTAGTCCCGACGATGACAGGATTTTCGATAATGGCTTGTCAGCTAGATTGAGTTCAGTTCGCATTCTGGAGAATTCTTGCGGCTGGCTGCTCTGATCGCTTGTTTTTCCAGGTGAATGCCGCAGAACTACCCGCAACAAATGGCCCACGGACCGCGCACGATCTTTCTCTCACATTTCTTGTCCTATCCTACATCTTACACACGCTTACACGCACTGCATTACCTCACATGCCGCGAGACTGGTCGGTAGCTTACAGGTAGACTAAGGAGATACTTCGATGGAGAAAATCCCGCTAGCTGACGATAGGCCGGGGCCGGATGTTGCCATCCAGCGGAGGAACACCGCCACCTCCCGAGGAAAAACATGCAAAACACGTATGGGACTAAACCTTAGTACTCGACGCGCCCGGACTATCAATTAATTAATCACTCCGCGCTACGTTCTGCGTCACCATTCAGCGGCCAGAATTGGGATGGAATTAGGATAGGGATAGGGTTTATGATGCTTCATAAGGGTTGAACTAACCCCCGTCAAGCAAAGAAACTTATTTTGTTGAAACAAATTTCACATGAGATTGTCTTGGATTCGAACCCGAACATCCTTGGTAAAAGGCAAGCGACTTTGCTCTCTGTCACGAGCGCTAATTGAAATACGTACATTAAAATTCCATTTTTCCTTTCTCTTCCGGAAGGTGTTTTGTTTCTCGAAAATGTAGGGCAACTGTCCAATGTTTGCTAAAATTTCCTATTTCAATATAAAGTATTAATTTTTTTATATTCTAGCCTAGAAATGCTTTCATTAACAAATAGTGACTACGTCCGCAGAGAGACCACAACATGACATGTACGCACCTTCGCTTCAAACAATGCTCAACTCCACGAGACGTTGAACAGCGGTGGGGAACACGGGCTCTTCGACCGCACAGTGGGCAGACAACGAGCACAACGGAAAAAACTCTCGCTGTTGGTAATTGTCATGTGAAACACAGACAATTCTCTATTCAAGTTATTTCTCTTCAGGAAGTGTGATTTGGTTTCTCGAAGATAAATGGTATTTGGTCAAGGTTTTTCTGAAACTGCGCATTTTAATGTAGCGGTTTTTTTTATTCGAGCCTAGAAATGCATTCATTAACAAATAGACATTTCATTCTCAGACACACCATTACATGACTTGCACGCACCTATGCTTCAAACAAAGCTTATCTCCAGGAGACGTTGGGCGGCGGCGGGGAACACTGGCCTCTTCGTCATATGAAACAAACATTAGAATCCCAGTATTCCTTTCTCTCCCGGAAGTGAAATATTTTCTCGAAGATAAACGGCACGAGTACAATGTTTTGCTAAAATTGCATGTCTTAATATGCTTCTTCTAGCTATATTCTAGCCTAGAAATGCTTCCATTATCAAATAATAAGCATGTTCCCAGAAAAAACAGAACATGAGGTGCACACACCTTGGCTTCAAACCATGCTTCCTGTTTTCGTTTTGTCCCAAATGTCCAATTGTATGTATTGGAGATACACGTCAGAATGCCCATTTTTAATTTAAGTTGCGAATTTTAATGTGATTATTTTTTATGCATTAGTCTGGAAATGCTTTCCTTAAGAAATAGTGAGTATATATCTAGAAAGACGAGAACATGATCTTCACTTCACTGGCATTTGTTCTGTGACAGAAAGAAGTATCGCGATAGCAAAGAACGGCTCAGTTAAGAATGCAACAATTGTGAGAAGGGAGATGAAATATCACTCATTATATGCGTAAGCTAAATATAATTGTAAAATATTTCGGAATAATTACTTGCATGTTATTGTAGAAACTTAATTGAATTATATTTGTAATACAATGAGATTTCATGAATCACACGTTATAGAATTTGATTTTACGATGAGTTTTAGTGTTACTTTAATACAGCTTCTTAAACGTCCGTCTATTAATCTGTGAACAACATTAGCGCATGAACTTTTCGTTTACAAAATAAATATTTCCTAATCGATCTCGAACTTTGCTTGAGAAACAATCTTTAAAATTTGGATATACTTCATATGAAGCCCCTGGGACAATTTCAAGTTCTTCTCGAAAATGCCCCCTAATTTTTCCTCAATTTTTTGTTGTTGAAAGAATGGAGTGAAATACACTGATAAAATTGACTTGGAACCAAATTTCACCGTTACCGCTGAATTTTTGATACTTACAAAAATTGGAATTTCTTATTGATCTCCTCACAACTACAGTATTGAAGTTAAAGATTTTTGCTTTACAAGAAATATGTTCTCTATAATTAGCACTTTCACTTACACCGTTAGTATTTTTTGATAATTCTAGTAGTCTTAGTGCAATATTGAGTGAAAAATGAGCAATATAAAAAAATTTACTTCAAACGTAATATTGCTGTATTTGTTGTTTTCTTTTCAAAAATTAATAACTAATTTTTTGACCTCTCTCTCACGTCCTTGATATTTACATTACTGGATAGTTACATACATTATTGCATTTGGGAGTACAAATATTTTAAATGATTTATCACAAAGATACTCGACAACTCAAAAGTATTATGTGAAAATCATTTCAGAAACAAAATATTTTCTCAAAAACCGAATCGAAATTTGTTTATTCAATTTTTTGAATGAATAGTGTTAAATTAATTGCATAAATTGACATAAATGACATTTAGACGTTTTTTTATTTCAGAATTTGTGGGTCTTCATAATTAATATCTGATAGCGAAATTTCGCATTTCCGGTATTTCGTTTTTTATTAATCTAGAGCACCAAAAAATGCGACAGATTCCTTTGTTGTTAGGTTTTAATTTTCTCTGTCATTTCTTTGTTCTCTTGCGTTTGCTATGCTAACTTGATATCAAGTTCGCATCGCGCTTGCGAAAAGATCGCATTTCTGGTATTATTTGAAGAGCGACAACATTTTTTTTGAGAAATCTGGAGCAACAAAAAACGACAAATTCCTATGTTGTTTTTTTTATTTATCTCTGTAATTTCTTTGTTTTCTTGCGTTTGCGATGCTTTTTTTAAAGGTCGCATCAATAGCTAGGTCATTAGCGATCACTAGGGAACGGATTTTCATGTAAATACATATTTTACAGGGCAAGATACCTGCATTCACTAATATTTTTTACACTTAACAACATTCTGAACTAATTGGAACCATTTTTATTTTACATATTTTTACATATTTTATCTATAGCTACATATTTCGTTACATTTTAATATATTTATAGGTCGAAAATGAACATTTCACTTGTGATGTTCAAAATATAAAACTAACTTAGTTACTGAAATACTTAAAAAATACGCAATGCGCTTGTATTAACGCCGGACAATCGCTATTAAATTCGCCGGCGGCGCTAGCCGAATTCGTTTACTACGCTCCGTGAAGTCATGAAGGTTAAGCGAATTCGAGACTCGCGGGTTCTTGGTTGGGTGACCGGCCAGGAACCCCGGGATGTAACGTCGTCGAGCCCCTGGCCGAAGGGATAAAGGCACTGACTGACTGCGACGTGACGAGACTTCACTTGGTAATTAACGGAGGATTACTCCAAAGAATGTGCTCAACGCCCTTAAGGGCTTGAGACGCGATGCGTCAAGATGTAGATGCAACAAATTTAAAAAAATAAAAAAGCCAAACTTATTTCCCACCGCCCCACTGCTTCTTGGAAACAGCGTAGTCTGAATCAACAATGAGAGGATGTAGTATGTGAAGCAGAAGGAACTTCAACCACGTGCTTACTCGTGTTTCATAGACCCCATGCGTAATTCAATAAAAAAAATCAGATCATTGTCTTATCCCTTTTCTGGAGTTGGGGTGGGAGTATGCTCCCTTTACCCCCCTCTCTCTTCTATATCAGGCTACACAGTACTATTCACTTGAGCTCCGGCTCCTCGTAAACAACATTGTATATAAAACGAAAGTATTATGTTTCGGAAGATACTAGCGAATAATTGCTTCTGTAGATATAAAACTTTCATTCAGTCTCTCTGAGTCCACGTAAAGTTCTGATCGACAACGTACTCTGCTCGGAAAACGCTTGAAGAATGGAATTGTAAACATTATAACGAATTGAAGAATGAAATTGCTTGAAGAATGCAATTGCTTGAAGAATGAAAACGCTTGAAGAATGGAATTGTAAACATTATAACGAATATTTATTTCACATATTTCCTATTTTTTCTTACATATTTTTGAAAAAATAAGTACATATGTATGTACATATTTTGCTTTTATTACAATAAAGTCCGTTCCCTAGAGATGACTAATAGCACCTCCTTTGCTGGGGGAGGCGACGAAACGCGTCCGCGCACTAGGTCAAGATATCCACCGCGGCGGTGGAGGAAGCCAGCGAAAATAAGCTCCTCCCAAAAGGGAGATTTCAAACTTGCGCTATTATAGTTATACGTTCAATGTCTTACCGTCCTTAAATCTATTTCCTTTCCTTAGAATTTTATCTACATCATGTGATCCTCATGACCGGCGACAATTCGAGATGCATTCGAATATAATTTGAAACCGCTATGCAAGAGACAAAGCGTCAAACGAAGCGCGGGAAATTCGAAGATTTTTGCAATTTTTGAGAACACAAAGAAAATGTAACTAGCACCACTTTCTTTGCAGTTCTTTTCTACATACGTGAAAGAAATTAAAGCAAACATTTGGCGGCGTTTATGAGCAAATAACTGTTTAAAATTTAAAAATTGCCTGTTTTACGTACAATTACGCAAAAACTATTCATGTTTACGAAAAACTGAACGTGGCCTTATTTGATGATGTTTCTGATGAACACATTTCTTTAAAGAGAAAATTTTCCCCCCATATTAGTAGTTGTAGGAAGACGCTGAAATAGATTTGAATATTTGTAATTCTCGAAAAATCATAAATTTCAACAATAATCAGACCTGTTCCATTATCTTAAGCGTTTTTATCTTATCGTTTCTATCAAGAGTTCAACATTTAATCTAAAAAGTTGATGCCTTTTTAATATTGAAAATGTCCCGGGGCTTCAGATAAAGTTCTTCTCAAAAAAATTAACATTGGTTTCAGATTCAAGGGACGACGTCAGATTGGGGAATATTATTTTTGGTGAAAATCCTGTTTACGGTTTTGCCGCTAGCGTTGTTGACACACAGACGTTTTGCCATCAGTCGATTTTTCGGTATCAAGGACCCACAAAATATGGATTCTAAAAACACAACGTGGTACATGAAGTAATTTACAATCCTTAGGGACAAGATTTTTGCACTTATTCGAGACCAGGGACCCGGCAATAAGAGTTTCTCTGTCGAAAATTTGCCGTTCTTTTCCCGTAACATTATAATATTTTCTCTATACTGCGTAAGTAGTAACGAAAAAGTAAAAATTGTAAATTAAAAAAATTACAAACTAAACTAGTGGTGCTGAAAGAGCACATACTTTCTTACATAAATTCCATATTTGCCGTTTATCTTCAATTTTGTAGTTTTGAAAAGTTTTTTTGCAATTTTCGGAAAAAACCAAACCAAAAAAACGGAGTTGGCCGAAAACAGGACTAGCACAATATTTTTCCCGCTCTTAATTGCACACCGAGGAAAAAATTAAAAGAAAAAATTGAAACAATTTTACAGGAAAAAAAATTGTTAAAAAAGTTTTCAATTGCCAATATTTCGCAAAATTACACGAAAACCACTCATATTTTCGAAACATTGAACATGAACTTATTTAAAGATGTCTTTAAGGAACAATTTCAATATTATAGTTGAAGGAAGACGCCTCAAAAATACTGCACTTCTGCAATTGTCAAAAATATGGGAGATTTTAACGAACATGAGATCTGCACCATTCTTTTGAGCGCCCTTTATGATATCCTAGGACGACACGGACAGACATTCGATTTGCCTCAATCAATTTTTCGGTATCAAGGACACACAAAACATAGATTCTCACAATACAACGTCTTAGAGGAGGCAGTTTACATAAGAACAAGATTTGTAACCTTTTCTGTTACCAGAGTCTGGTATTAACGGCTTTTATCGAAAATTCCGTTTTCCGGCGCACTATTACAATACCTTCTCTTTGTACATACGTAAGACTGAGATAGTGAAATGGGTCCAAGATCCAGAAGATCTTTACAGAATTCAGTTTTCGAGAATTCAGGTATTCTCAGTTTTTGGCATTCAAATCAATTGTTTGATTCAAGTATGTAACTTCCTAATGGGGTTGGTGTTGGTTACAAAGATTCTGAGTCAATATTTTATGTTTCGAGAATACTTTTGTTCCTTTTAAAAATATTAAATGTAAAACGTGAATAAAGGGGATTATCGATAGTGGTAAAGTTTGACAATAAAAACGCAAGAAACTTTCGGCAAATTTGTTTACTTTAACACCTAGAAAATTGAGAATCTCTTTATTTTCCATTTCTAAGGTACTGTGAGTTCATGCGGGGGAATGACACATTAAACACTAACTTGTATCAAAAAGATTGCTGTGCTAATCGTACATTAAATTATCTTTCAAATTCCACAAAAAACATATCGTCTATAATTTGGTAGATAGAGCAATAACATTGGCACATCCTGAATTCCATAGTAAGAATTTGTTTTTAGTTACTCATATTTTGACTATTTTGACCGAAACTCTTCAAGACATAGCTGTTGATCGTTTGGACAAACCCTACTGTAAAAATACGAAACACGTAAGCTGCCTTCCGTCTGATCCTTCTCAGTCAACAGTTTGTTATCACCAAACTCGCAGTGTTGAATTACCGCGCGATCCACGAGAGAAAGACGAGAGAGAGAGAGAGAGAGAGAGAGAGAGAGAGAGAGAGAGAGAGAGAGAGAGAGAGAGAGAGAGAGAGAGAGAGAGAGAGAGAGAGAGAGAGACAGACAGACAGACAGACAGACAGACAGACAGACAGACAGACAGACAGACAGACAGACAGACAGACAGACAGACAGACAGAGACAGACAGACAGACAGACAGCTATGTTGTGACAAAGAGCGCAGGCAGGCGGGGAAATATTAGGAGCTTTGGAGGAGAGGCCACGTTCGGGCATGTGCAGTAGAGATGGGCTTAACAGCTTTTCTTCAATAACTGTTATAACATAAACAGCTGACTCGTAATAGCTGTTATTAATAACAGTTGAAAAATAACAAGTCCGTAACCAGCAACCTAACATGACCGACTGCTAAGAGTTAAAGTAGTTGTAGCGACTGCTAAGAGTTAAACCACGAAAAACGAATAACGTTATTAGTACCGTAAAGTCTGTGCAGCTACCTTACGGCGCTTCCTTGTACTACTTTCCCTAATATGTTTGGACAGAGAAGCAGCTGATATGAACGAGACTGGATTAACTGCCAAGAGTGAATAGTAATTCATATAATGTGTAGCGAATGTGTATAGAATATTGTAACCGCTTGTCATCGGCTACACTCATGACAAAAGAAATATTGAAGTGACAATACCCGACATCTTGCCCTACAAATAGTTCCTAGAGTAGCGAAGAGATGGCGTTACCTAGAAACAAATTTCTGAACGTACTTTCGCCCTAGCCAATCAGAACTTTTGTAGAAATGCGAATGTGGCATGAAGCTTGACTCGGACGAGATTGTCTTTCTTTCCGGATCGAGACGCTGAAGTGATTAGATGGGTACTATTCCACCACACAACCGACGAGGGACACGTGGAAAATACCAGAAATGAAGCTTTATTAAAGGTAATTGTCTAAGTATTTTTCATGGGATTAATCACTGTGATATGTGAAGATTACGTAAAATTCGATAGGAATATTAAACAAGTAATGCAACGAATGTAAGAATAACGGTGGTAGTGGACTAAAATGAATTTATAAAACCACGTTGCTACATTCTCGTTGCTGGAATATAGAAGAGATTTTTTGTAACATAGGACGTGTTTCTGTTTCTTTGTTACAGCTTTTTCAGCTTTTTCAGTTTTTTCAGTTTTTTCAGTTTTAGTTTTGAGCAATTACTTATTCTACTTTTATTCTATTTCATTTTTATTTATGGGATTTCATTTCGAAAATTCTATTGGAGAATTTTGATAATTCCGAAAAGCATAGTTTATTCAACAACTGGCTCAACTTTCACTAACACAAAGTTATAATTTGGAGTTTTTGGACTCGCATTCTAACGCGACCATCACCTTCGTGTATGCTGTGGTTTAACTGGGCTGTACAACGAGGAGAAGGCGTACGGAAATACTCCGATTCCATCGCGGTAGGCAGCGCACAAACGTCGCGGACAACGACGACCTTGGGGCGTGAACGTCGCTCGACAGCCGTCTACGCAGCGCGGGATCAGCTTGGAAAATTCGCCTGTCGTGAGTCACAGAAAAGCAGAAAGAATATTTACTAAATTGCAGCTTGGAAAACTTTCAAGATAGAATCATGATTGCACAAATTAAAACGTTGTAATATGAGCTTCCCTCAGTAACAGACATTGATCGGACAAGTTTTACTAAATATTAGTCTTGATAACCAGTAAATTTATTTTTGCAGTCGTAAGAGAAATCAGATCTAAATAATTTTTATGTTTATTGATAAAAGTCGTCCTTGTGTATAATTCTTTATCTAAATTCATACATAATTGACTTGGTGTTATTTGAAATCATTTAAGAGGAATTGTCTATGTAAAAAGGTTTTGAACATGAATGAAAGCTGTTAAATTGTTTCTGGTAAAACGTTATTTCATGAACAGTCAAAGAGACTTTGTAAAACAGAATTTGCACTGCGAGGTCACGCAGAAGCTGAATATTAAGTAAATATTGAGTGTAGTATTATTTAAGATTGAAAAGGTATTAGTGAATTTTGGTATATTGTTTGTATGTATTTTTTACAGGATGGTTATTTAAATTGTGAATTGTGGTTTCATTAAGAGATAATTTGTTTTGAGAAGTGTACATATGTATTTACTGTTTGTTTGCAAATGTAGATCAGAGTCACTATTATTCTATAGAAAACTGCAGTTTAGGTAGGAGTTAGCTACCATTGTGTAATCAAAAGGAAAAGTAATCACGTAGGAGAATATGTGAATGTGAGTGTACGAAGGATCATATTGGAAAGAATATATGTTACTTGTTCTTTAAAACTGTGAAATTGTGTTTGTTTGGTAAATGAATATTAGTTAGCAAAGACGAACCCACCACCGATAGGAATTATCCATAATTTGAGGTATTCCCAGGTTTGTGTGACGGTGTAATCACACGTCACAAAACAAGTAAATAACAGATTTACTTCGTAATTCGGCGTACTACGAAATAGTTAGGTAAATACGTGACGGTTACAATATAGAATATTACTAAAATGTAAGTGATTCGGGTTCAGATTGCAAATATTCTTTCAAATATGCAACTTGTGCATAGTGAAGTGATGAATGCCAAATATAATGAGGAGAAACAGTGTTTTTGCTTACCTATAGCTAAAGTATTGACTGTCGAATACTAAGTATTATGTGAGTTATTTGACCGTAATTAATTTTATTTTATCGGACCTACGGAAATATTCGTTGATCTCCCATAAGCAGCAATGGCACAGAAATAAGTTAACATATTGGACGGACTTAATTTAAAGGACAAATATCTTGTTGTAGTGTATACAATAAAATATAAAACTATTGTGGCACATGGTGTGTAATAATGACGAATTATGTAATAATTAATCTATAATTTGAACACTGGAAAAAATGATTGATTAGCTGCAATGAACCTGTTATCGTACAAAATGGTTGCCACAAAAGCTTGTAGTAGTTCGGATTAGGCCCAGTAGGTTGCAGTTCTATGCATTTCAACCTATAACAGCCAATTACAGGATAAATGAAATAACTGTTATTTTGCGTAACAGTTACGAAACGTTAACGGTTAAGAAATAACAGTTTAGCTGTTAAGAGCACATCCCTAATGCGCAGTGGAAGGTTTTTTTTGAGAGTGGTAGAGCAATAGTTACTGAGCATACAGCAATAGTTATATACGGCCACGTGGTACTCTTGCATTACTCTCAAATCGGTGCAAACACCATCTCCGTGTGAGACGCAAGATACATCTGTTTGTAATCTGATTGACGCTGGAGTGGAGAAAAAGTTGTATAGAATTCAATGGTTAATTGATGGGAACTTAGATTCTTGCCCGTTGATGTTCTAAATAGCATTCACAGTCATTTACTCAAATATGTGTTGATATGAAGTTTTGTAAATATATTATTTTAATTAAAAATTTAAAATATTTTCAATATGTTATACTAACAAAAAAATTTTTTTACATTATAATTGCCTGAAGATGAGGCCAAAAGTGCCTTGAAACGTTTCACGAATGAATAAAGTCTAAATAAAAGATTATTAAAAATATTGACTTGTTTGTCTAAAATACACAGGAACCAAAAGTCAACAAACACAATGGTTACTTTTTGAACCTCTGGCCAAAGCGGGAGAATAGCTCTTTCCGGGCATCCTATACTGTTGCAGATTAGTTTATTAAGTATTTTGTGTACTATATGATATAATACTATTTGTAACGTAAAAGCAAAAACATAATAGTATTGTAACTATGTACGAGTTTTCTTCACTTGTTTATTGTGGAATTGTATGGCGGACTGATCTACAGAAATAAAAGGATCTACGTTGAATTGTACATCTTATTCTTACTGGACGTTATCCGTAAATGGTACGAACACTGCCGATAACAAGTAAGATAGATTGTGGCGCTCTAGTTTCACATTATCATGCTTGATAACTAGTGAACAAGTACGTTCGAAAAAAAAAGTCACATTTTCCTTGCGATTGAAAGTCACCCAATATTTTGATGTAGCTCACTTCCACTTTTATGGTTTTTCCATTTCTCTTCCTTTTTCTTCTAACCTTTTCTACCTGTGACATTTTCAAATCGTGTTACTCTGTATCTTCTCTTCTACTTCTGTCCATTTTCTAGCTCTCCCTGCTCGCGCAGTAGGATCGTGTTTGCCTCTGTGATTACTTCCCCACACAGCAGGAATTTCATTTAAAACTTGAATTAAGTTGCCGCGCAGTGCATCCGAATAGCGGGATTCCTAGCTGCTCTTCTTGCGTCAGTCAGAGCGCAACGTGTGCGAGACGCAGTGGGTCGACACGCCACGAAAAGTGCGCACAATCCATTTTCTCTGAACTCGCCACCGGCATTTCACAAAACAATTATTAAACTAATCACAGAAATATGATTAAAACAAACTAAATTACTTTTTGTTTTTAGAGACTACATATTTAAATATTTCAACTAATTTTTATATTCCTTATTTTATGATGGAAATAGTATTAGGTATATCATGAGAATATTTCCTATTTACACATTAGTGGCATACATAACTCTAATAATCTTAACTAATTATTTTAAAGCATTTAAAACGGTCCTGCCCTTTATGGTATCATGAGGATTATTGCAATTTATCTTTTATAGATTTCACTTTTATAACACACTTCCATAAGCATTGAATGTGTAAACATTTAACATAATAGATAACATTGCACAATTGTGTAAGTGAAATTGAAGAAGGCCACATTGCGAACGGAAACTTGACGGTAGATTAAAAAGCTAGTATGAAAAGATGACTGACATTTCGTTTTACTACTTACAAGAACATCACAGACCTTCAACAATTTTTTAGTACTACTTCATTCTAATTGATTCTATTTCTAATTACTATCATGGTGAATATCAAAGATAGTTCCGTATTGACCTCCCAAATTAACATTAAGAATTTAAGATATCCATAGGTTGTTTCTTTTCAATCATTTTATTATTTTGAATGGTATACATGGTTCAGTTTTACAATACAAACTTTATCCATAGGTAACGAGATATTGGCAGTGAAAAGGGTTACTATGGTCACGGTAACTTGTATACGGGTAAACTGAGAAAAATATATGGTCTTTGGTGAGTGAAAATCTCAGCGACAGCTGATAGGGACTTATCAGTAATATTGAAGACGTTCATGGTCACTCAATGGGAGACACAGAGCACAAAATCTGAATGTTTTACTGTTTTTTGAATTTTAACCTTTTCTTAATATTATGAGTTTTCTGAATAAAATAACATTTTAATATGATTTTAGTTATTGTCTTCCTTACTTGCATGTCAAAAATGGCAGTCATTTTGGTTATGAATTTTTCATTTACGTTAATTATTTTGAACGCATTTTTTTACATTCATTTATTGGTATTTTTGAAAACATTTGTCCCAGGTATCGCTAAAACTACTCAAGTGATAATTTTCAATTTTTTGGGGAGGTCAAAGAAGAAAGTGTCAAATATGGTAATAATGTCAATAAGTCAAATATGGGACTAGAATGAATTCAAAATTAAACATTCTGTACATTTCAGTAACTATTAAAAATATGTAAATGTTTGAAGAAGAAAAATATTTATTTAAAACATTTCTATCAAGCTACTCCTAAAATTTTACAATACTAGATTGAATAGGGGCCGGTGTCGCTAGCCGTATTCCGTGAGTATGATCCATGAAGTCACTCAGGTTAAAGAGAATTCGAGACATCGCGAGTTGGATGATCGACTAGGAACCGTGGAACCTAACGGCGCCGTGCACCTCGTAGAAGTGATAAAAGACAATGACGATCGACGTACTAAATTGGAGAAAGATTACTCCAAAACCGTTCAATGCCAGTAGGTGACTGTAAATAATAGAACATTGTAAATTGGAATTGTAACAGAACGTAAAAAAAAAAAGTTTCTGAGGAAATGGGACAAATGTATAGCCAAATTAACTTGTCAGGCTTTGGACGTTTCTGGAATATTTAAATCCAAACTTCAAAGGAAACGAGAGGTGCTAAAACAGCACGAACTTTCTCGCCTGTTTTTTCTCCCAAAATTGCGCGAAAATACAAAAATTTGCGAAAAACTATACATGACCTTATTTCAAAATTTATCTATATGGAACAAATTTCATTTAGAGGAAATAATCTCTATCTTTAATATTTTAGTAGTAGGAAGACTCCGAAAAAATTTTGAACTTTTGCATTTTTCGAAAAATCAAGATTTTCATCGTATGTGAAACCTGCGCCATTCTCTTAAACGTCATTCACACTATCCAGAGAGAAAATTTAATCAAAACTGATGGAGTCATTTTTTTAAAGTTTGAAAATGTCCCTGGGTTTTCATGTAAAGTGCACCCGAAAATTCAAATATCCGCGACATGAGCCAGGTCAATTGGGGAATATCAATTTTGGAGAAAATCGGCTGAACAGTTTACCCGCTAGCGTTGTTCACAGACTGACGATTTGCCATCATTCGATTTTTCGGTATCAAGAACCCACAAATCATGGATTCTGGCGACACATTCGAAGTTCGAAGATTTTTTTTCTCAAAATGTCTCAATTTAGAAAATGCATTTATCCATTTTTATTCTATCAAGGCCCTACGGTTTTTCTGCCAAAACTTCACCGTGTTTCTCGCAGCATTACTTAACTTTCTAACAACTGCGTAAGCGGTAGCGAGAAAATAAAAATAGTTTCTGAGATAATGGGTCAAGTATACTGCCAAATTAACAAGGGAGAGATGGGACTTGTCTTCTTCTCACATAGCTGTACGTGTCATCGGACAAGTCGTTTCAGAAGTATTGTATACTTGTTTTTTTCTAACGAAGCAGCTGAGGGTATTATCTTCAAGATGGAATATGGCAGGGCTTTTCACGTCTTTCTCGGTCTTACCGCTAGAGTCGCTTGATCTGAAGCACTGCTTGATACGGACGCGATCGTGGGACATCTTGCGGCAGGACCGAGAAAGTTACAAATAGTCGGGCCCATCTTGATCAGGTTTTTCGTCCAGTTTCCCTGATCCATTGAGCAAATGCTGAGATGGCCCCTTGTTTTGCTTCTGGACATAAATGTAACTTCATTTTCTGTGCACGTCTTCTAGAATTCAGTGGGAAATACAATTATTTAAATTATCGTTTCCATGTTGTCGCGGCAGGAAGTAATAAGAGCCAAAATTTATTGCTTATTTATCTTTGAAAATAGATTTTATTAAATGGGAGTTTTTTGTTTTTTTTCTCCTTTCAAAATTCAAAATTTATTGCTTTTTATCCTTTAAAATAGATTTTATTACATGGGAGTTTTTTCTCCCTTTCAAAATTTTTTTACATGGGAGTTTTTTTGTTGTTTTTTTTCTCCCTTTCAAAATTCAAAATTTAAGTAGTATTAGACTTAGTGTAGGGATCACAGAATTTTGAAAATGTGCACACAATTCACTTTTCCCCATAGCACGTCATACGCAGTTTTTAACTGTTTTTTGACGTAAAATAAATAAATAAATAAATAAATAAAATCTTGGAGATACTACCCTCAGCTGCCACGCTAGAAAAACCCAAGTATATATCCCTGTTATTTAGTGAGTTTGGCGCACTGCGCATCGCGTTGTCACGTAAATCGACTCGTGCGCGTCTTGCGTCGACGTGCGTCGGGAATTGTTAGTCGCAAATGAGATCTGCTGCGTGCCGTGGGATGGGCTTCAGCTTAGAGGGAAATACCCAGCGTCTGTTGTTGCCTTCCTTACGTGCCAAGGTGAAGATACGCAGTATTCCGGAGGCCAGTCGTAAAATTAGTTGAAGAGTTTAGTGCTAGGTGTTAGCTCACGTTTGTCACTATGAGACACGCGTAAAACGATTAAACGTTCAGCAATTGCTCGCATTCCATGGGATATTACTAACGGTCGCTAGGGATATTGCACCATCTTATCTGAATGGCGCAGTATTTTTAAAATATCTGGGTGTATTTCTCACATGTTCAGCTTTGTGCCTGTGAGTTTGTTTTTAAAGTAATATGAGTAAATCCACGTGAAATCGGCCGAGATAAGCATGCCCTTTTCCGATTGGTTTAAAATGTTTTTGACTTGTTCAATGTGATGTAAAAATGCTAGAAGCATCATATTTAGTTCTTGATCTTGTTTTTGTTTACACAAAATTAGTAAAATTTCTTAGCGTTTTGGACGACGTTGAGAGAAAATGGAAATCTCACGTGAAAATCCATTTTAATATATAAAAAATGTTTCTCCTAATACTAAATAGTTCAAAGAAAAGCTTTTTTTGCATTGAGCTTATCATTTGCATTTTACACCCATGGTTCTACTCTCGAATTCAGAAGTGCAGTTTTTTCAAACCTAAATTCCCAGAACACGTAATCTTCGATTTTCAAGTTTGTTGTCAAACATAAATTCCCAAAATATAACAGAAACTCTAAATTTTCATGCAAAAACGAATTGACGTGTGAAACTGGAAATTTTAAAAAAGTTGCGAGTGTTTAAAGTCGAAATTGCTTTTTCCAAATAATCCATTTTTTAAATACGAAACATTTTCCACCAAGCGTAAGAATCTACATTTCTAGATCCAAATTATTTGATTACGATTAAAGTTATTATATATTTTTGCCTATAATATATTTGATATGCCGAAATAACGAACCATTTTTGTTTACGAAAATGTCATTTATATGACGTAGAATATAGGGATGTCAATAGACGATCGCAGGGTGGGGGGTCGCTCTGTGACAACGTAACCGGCTTTAAAGATCATTTTCCCTAGGTGAAGAGGATGTGAAAGTGACCGGGCGGAGGCGGAAATAGTATTGTTTTTGTTAGCCAAAAGAGGATGATATAGAGTTCTGATGCTTTGGGTTTCAGGAAGAACAGTGACACTCTCTGTCAACGCGGTAATGAGTGGGTCAGCCCCTGACATTTCACCAGATCGAGTAAAGACTGTTGATTGACAACCGATGCAATAACTTGTATTATAATTAACTCTATCGTTTCTTATATTAGGATAAAACGTTCTTGTGGGAAGTGACGAAGGAATTCTACAAAGTAATGGTCAGGACGTGCATAAGCGTCTACCCCTGACGCGAGTAAGGGAAGTAACGGGTAATAATAGTATCGCTGGGAGAATTTGAACTTGATCGCGAACATTAGGCGGAGTACTTTATAAAGAAGGATGATTCTGGGGCGCCGAATGGAGACGTGAAGAGCGCGCAAAGATCCGCGAATATAACAAGGTTGTTTTATAATTATTACAAGATAGAGAAAACTGGTCATGACCAAAGATAATTTATTTTGATGTAACAATTCTGTTTAACTTTTATCAGAATCATAATATTTCACATTATAATAAATTCAAATTTGTTACTTTAAAAGAAAGCTGATTATCATTATTCGTTACGTGCGATCCAGTAGTAGATATTTTGATAAGATTTTCACATTCCTGGCCGTATGGATGGCAGATTGAGTAATTGGTTGCAGAGTGAGTATCAACAAATATGAACTTATGAACAATTATGAACCAATTAACTGAGCTAGCACGACATAATTTTGGATGAGAAATATTAAAATCACGTAGGAAACGTCAGGGTTATAGTCGTAATTATTTCCTGGCACTCAAATCAATAACTATATTATTCGGAAAATAATTACGAGTGTCATTCAAACGAAATGAGTTAAGAATCTAATGTAATTAATATTCTATTGAAATAATTAAAAAAAATTTTTTAATTAAGAAGTGGAAGGAATGTTTATGTTAAGCTGAGGGTATAGTGGTTCACGGGGGATTGAATCTGTCTTTGGCAAATCTTGACTTTATGCGTGGGTGGAACGCATTTATTCCCATGTTAAAAATGAGGTACATGGTGAGGTGTGCAGATTGTTGTAAAATTTGTTAGGTAATTTGGTATGGTTTCTTCTAGTTTTGTAATTTTTAATTCTCGATGAATTTGATATTTAAGCCTGAAAATGGAAATAATTATTTTCCGAAACGTTCTCATACTATTGTGACGCCATGGATAAAGGCACACAGACGTTGAAAACAATGTACAAGTTTTATTTACGATGAATTTACAATAATTCCATCAACTGCTCCGTAAATACACACTTTCCGATATTTACCAACCTCTCGCCTGTGGATACACGACATATCCTAGGAAGGTGCCGCCTTGAATGCACCTACGGCGCCACTCCCGTGACTTTTGTCACCTGTGCAACGGACGAACACGCTCCAGCCTGGGCGTAAATTTGCGCAAAGCGCGAGAGTTCCAAATAGAAAACTCGCCGGCGTGAGCGAGTCCGTTCCTTTTTATACCTGCCGTCACGTGACTGCCGACGAGCGTATGTGGGGAGTTTGCATACTATCACGTGACAGTCCAAAACGCCGGCGTCCACCTGGTCTAAAATAACGGTACACCAACGCCACGGCGCCAGGTGCCATAGCGCCATTTTCCCATACACTCGGCTAATGCTGCTAAAGAAAGTTATACCTCTATAGTTCGCATTCTGTTTCCTATCACCTTTATTGTAGATGTTAGAGATATATCCTTTTCTGAAGTCCTTTGCTAATTCGTCACCCATTAAACATCTATGGTACAGTCGGGTAAGAAGATCCAAGAATAAATTGGGGCCATGCTTCAGCAATTCAATGTTTACCGCTCCCGGACCGGGTGCTTTTCTATTTTTACATCTCTGTATTGTTTTTTTCAGTCTCTCTCACACACAATATATTTCATATTATGCGATTCCTCAAGCTCTATGTTATGTGTTACTAAATGCGGGCCTATATTCTTTCAAAAGTTCGTCATAATATATTTTAAATTGACCTATATTTATAGGCTGTAGTGCCGAATTTTGCTTTTCATTTTGTCTGAGGTTCTTTATTATTTTTCATGCGTTCCTTGATCTGGCATTGCCTATACTTTGTTCTACATCAACACATACTCTTTCCCAGGCTTCATTTTTTGCTTTTCTTACTTCCTGTTTAACTTTCTACTAATTTGACGATACGGTTTTCTGCCTTCAATATTTTGGGTGCTTAACCACGTACTATAAGTAATTTTCTTGTCTCTCTCTTTCCCTGCCAAAGAATTATTCCACCATGAGTCACCTATTCCTTTCCTACCAGTATATTCTATTTATCCGAGACTTTCATAAGCTACTTGATGTACCGCATCTACAATTCCATCATAGTGTTTGAGTAGTTGTTTGATTTCTAATTTTCTTACTTAATCTGAGCTTGTCTAGGAAGGATGAAGATGGATCTTCAAACACGTTTTCTATTCTTTTTTTCTATGGTACTGGATGGGACATGAATTTCCGATTGCTGTGTCTTGTTTGCAAAGGGAACATACACTTTTGATTTCAATAAATAATGGTTTGAATTGCACTCGGCTCCTCTATAGACTAGAACATCTTCCACCATAATTTAGTTGTTACATTTGCCGATATAGATGCCGATACCGATGCCCATTCTATTATGGTTTTATTAGTTCCTCTAGACCAAGTGAATTTGTGAATGTCTTTATGTAAAAAAAAAAACATTCCATACTTTTAAACTGTGCTGGGCGCATACTTCTATTAGTCGTTCGCCATTTCCATTTATCACTTCTCCGCATCTTACAACAACTTCGTCTTGCGCAAGCCTTCATACTCCACTGCTAAAGTCTCCAACTAAAAATATGTCCTTCCGGTTTGGTACCCCACCCAAGACCGTCGTCAGTTGATTAAAAAACTGCATCTTTCTCCAATTCGGTAGCATTGTCATTTGAAGCATATATACCTTTAGCTGCCATTTCAATACCTTTAATTTAAAATTAATTTTTAAAATTAATTAATTATTTCTTTACCAAAGCAATGTAAATTCCTTTTTTAATTTTTTTCCACACCACTATATATGTGGATGTAATCTTTTATTTCTTCTACTGCCTGTCCTTTTTTCTTCATTTCTGGCAACACAGCAAATTCTATTTCCATCTTTTTAATTTCTTCGATCTCTTCTATTCTTTTCATATGGAGACTCTGTGCATTCCATGTGTCTATACTTTTCATTCAAGTGACTACTTATTTTCAGAGACAAAGAGATCATTATGAAATTAATGCGCATGATTTTATTGTGACGCGACTATTCATGGTAGCACGGTAAAACTGATCGGGGAATGTGGTGGGGGGACAGGCCTTCCAACGCAGCCAGTCGCCGATTTGCTCCGAACAGTGTGAGCAGAAAGACGTCTTTAGACCCTTGCTGACTCATGAGGCGAAATATCTATCGCGCATGAATGAACGAATGAATGAATGCCTTATTTTACGTGACGAGACTCAGGCCATGAGGCCTGCTCTTCCGTCTGACCACGCAAATGTCGTTACGCTCCTTTCACCTACTAGGGATGAAAGAAGGTATTACTTGGGCGACGAAACAGGCAAATTTGAATTTAACTGAGAGGCTTCATGATCTTCTACATGCAGTAAATCTACTAACATGGGTCAGCTGGCTTTACTTTTCTTCCGAATGAAGGCGTACGAAGGATTTTTCGCCCTTAAAAATCCAGGGCTTCGATCGGGTTTGAACCCGCGAACTTGGGTATAACAGCCCAATACGCTAACCGTACACTATCGCCGCCGCTGATGAATCCATTAATAGAATTTTAAACGCAAATCATTCAGAAAGATGCAGAATCATAAGCGAAGGAAGCTTAGCTACAAGAAGACGCAGTGATAGAAAAAAATGTATGATTCAAAAGACCGCCTTTGTAAATGTTGGTTAGCAGTAAACAAGAATGCACAGTAAAACACATTTTCAAGCCTAATGAATAGTAATCGCCATTACGTAGACAACTTTTCAACGAATTTAAACCATATTAAATCGAAAAGGAAAATTTCAATTCACGACAAGGCTATCCGGAAAATATGTCCCTTAATGGAGAAAAACAATGGAATTGAAAATGAACCGAACAGAAACATAGGAACGATGTCTGAAAACCCATTCTGAAGAAATTCGAAGCACGCATTATCGAACTGGGAAATCGATACTTGGAGGGCGACAAATTTTAAAAGGAATACGATCGTCCGTCCTTACCAGGCGCAAGGCGAACAAGTTGCTGTCGGGCGATCAGACTTCAGACACCTCGGCAATTTATGCGCCTAACAAGCTCTTTCATGTACCGCCACCGCCCTTTGATGCATCATCGCCCACCGCCGACTCCGGCCAAACGGTCACGCCACCCAGTTGTGCCGAAAGCAGACTCAAAGGTCAAAATTTGGTTCTGTAATAAACGGAATATTTCATTTTAAGCAAATGTCTTGATAATGTAAGAACATGTTACAAGTTGTCTTAAGGAAGTATTTTAACAAATCTTCCCATACCCATATGAGAGAGCCTTGCGTGGGACAGAGACTCGGACCTCTGCGGACTTTACCGACATGGAGCCTGAAGGTTATAATGTACTTATGTTCATTGGAGACATATATTGAATATCATTTTAGCGCCAGTTTTTATGCCAGATCATGTAAAATAAAGTTACACTTGCACTACCTAAATACCGAAAACTTGTTCTTGACTCACGACATAATCCAGGTTTTAAATTGTAAGGCCATGTTTCTGAAATTAAGGAAAGTGACATTCATTTTATAGTTTTGTTTCGTGTTATTTGATGAAAATTAAAAAATCATGTGTGAAAAGGCCTATTTTGCCTATTATTAATATATTTAAGACCTTTTGCGCTATAAACTATTCGAGTCTTGATATTCGTCAAGTTTGCGAAGACTCCTCAGCGTTTGTTAGGAATCAATAGCTCAACAACACCATTGTCTCTGCAGCATCATGGAGAACTTAAGAGTTTTAGTCCTCACAATGGAGGATTTTCGACGTTTGCTTCATACCTGGGTCGTATAGAACATCTTCCTAGGAGAGAATTCTAGCGGTTGGCTGCTCTAATTGGTCATTTTTCATGGGTGCTTTCTTTCAATGTCAGACAAATGACGGAGCAGTACCCTTACAAAAGGGTCACGAAACGCACACGATTTAACCCCTCATTCTTTTTTTCTCTCACACGCTTACCCGCTCTACACTAATACATTTGTCGGGAGCTTAGACCTGGTCATGCCATGGAAGACCAACGAGTTGGTCGGCGGTAAGATATTCCGCCACCTCCCGGGATAGCATGGACTACACTTACAGAACTTATCTCATTGGTTCGACAAGATTTATAGGTTTTCCATTAGCCGCACTGGTGCCTCAGAGCAGCTTTCGTGTCCCATTCGACCTCTAAGGTGTACCCGTGAAACAACAACAACAACACATGTTCCATTCGCACAATGAACGGAACCAGGGCGCACTAGGGGTGCCCTAAACTGCACTGACGAGCTCGTCAGTGCAGTCCATTGCAACGGCCCATTTTGAGTTTAGGTACGGAAGTTACGCGCGTTGATTTGGATTCGTAGTGAAATTGTGAAGGCAATTGAGGATATTCTATCACGCAGGGATACTTCGAATGATAGAGTGTATTGTTTTGCAAGAAATGTTTTAAAATAATTTTTGTGACTTACGCGAAGTTCAGTTTGTTTACCTAAATTAAACGTTGAATAACTTTATGTTAACAAATTCAGTGCTTATTTAGAAATCAAAGTGTAGGTAAGTCTCAATTTCGAAATGCTAATAATATAAAAATAAAAATAGTGACCTTTACAAAATCATTAAAATTTATATACCAAGAAATGTTTCTCGCACGCCCATACACACACCAGCGGAAATGCTCATGCTAATATTTTTATGGTTTTCAATAACCAGACAATTATGCAGAAGCCTTTCGGTTCAAACTCTTGTGTACTATATCGATCACTGACCAATCTCGAAAAATGAAATTTCGACACATACGCATTTGAACTTTTCGTAGTTTTAAACTTTTGAACTTAAGCATTTGAACTTTTCGTAGTAATAAAAAATCGCACTTTAATAAAATATTAATTAAGGAGTAAAAATTACCAAAGACTTCAGAAAAATTTAATAACGATGATATTACAAAATTATTATTAGAGTTCCATCAGTGTGACAGACCAAGAACAGCTGTCTATAATCTCACTGCGTAGCGCACACGCACTGACTCAGTTCTGGAATCCGTTTCATTCGTGGCTGCCCTTCCTGCGTGTTGGGCAGCACTTGCGAAGCGATGACGTTTTTGGCCTGCACTAGGGTGGATTTCAGTGCAACAAAGGGAAAACGCTATTAGGTACTTAGTGTGAATGATTAGATGGCCATCCTGGAACCGGGAGCGGTAGCTCAGTGCATCAACTGATGTCACTGCTGCGCCTCTGACTGGGAGATCCTAGGTTCGAGTCCTGACGGCGGCAGGATTTTCGACCCTAGCTTTTCAGCTAGGTCGAGTTCAGACGCTGTCTGGAGGAGAATTCTAGCGGTTTCTCCGATCAACACCAGGCGAATGCCGGAGCAGTATCCTACGGGCCACGGACCGCGCGATATTTCCTTCCTCGTCCTCTCCCCTTACACACATACTTACACTAACATGCACTATACTATCACATATTCCGGGAGACCGGTCAAGAGGTTAGAGCTTGTCGCGGCTAGGGCGGTGCCCCGCTAGTGGGAGAGTCCTGGTTAGGGGGAAAGCCCACTAACGGACGGTAGGTGGCGCATGATCTCGCCATTCAGCGGGAGATCACCGCCATCCCCCAGGAAAGCATGCACTACACTTACGGGACTATTGGCCAAAGCATTTGACGCGCCCGGAAACACGAAAAATTAATCAAAGTCATCCTGGTTGCTTTTCGACAATTGTACAACTACTCAAAAGCCAAATGCGATGATCACTTACTTATTGGCGGAATACATTTTCGTATTACGAGTGCATTGATTTTCCAGTTGCCAACTTGAAAACGGTTTTAAATTACAATCGACACATATACAATGCGAAAATATGGGGAAATCGCACAGTAGTTCTCTGTTCACGAATTTGATTGGTTGGTTCCACTGTCCAACTGCAGGACTGCGCCGCGTCCGCTGGCCTTTGTGAGGAGGCGAGTAGGGCAGAGATGACCTTTGGAAGGAACAGACTCAGGAAACAGCGCCAGATGTTGCAGCAGATGGGAACGAGCGAGAAGACTTGTTTTTTATGGTAATTTGGTGATGTGCCTAGCGACTTGATGGTGTTGCGTTTCTCGGCAGAGTGTGGGTTGAATTGGAATTAGCTTTATTTGAAGAGGTATCGAACTGATTACAGTGTTAGATCAGTGATGTCAAGAAATACGAACCTAGAGCCACTCGCTCATATGTTCGAAGATCATGTCTGATGTTTTTTACCCCACTAGAACCAGTGGGGTACGTAGGATTTGAACGAAATGATGATTGAGAATTGCGTATGTATCATATCAATCTATCCAATAAAATGGGAATTATCTAAAGTGCATGAAAGCATTTCTGCCACTTTATTCCAGTGCTAAGAAGTAAAATATAAAAGATTTATTCGTACCTTCATAAAATAATCAGATAATACATACGCCCATACTCATTTACTAACAAACACTTTACCTATCCCCTACATTGTGACCACGTTTTCTGGCTTAGTGGCATTTTCTTCGAGGTTCTTTTAAAACCAAAATACGTAACTCGCCGAACGACCTGCAAAATCAAAATCACCAAACCTCGAATTTATGTTCTGAAATAGAATATGTAAGATGTAACTAGTAAAGAAAGTGAGTTTTTGGTGTGTGAATGATATGGTGATGGACGAGGTGACTATAGCAACCGCTTTCGGCATTTTCAAATAAGTACGCCAAATACACTTTAGTAATAGTTGAGAACATTAATTTCGTCCGTTAGAATTCATGGCATCTTACACAAATACACGCTCTTAAAATAATTCCGAGAATCGGCAGCCATGTTGATTCATGTCTCAGTGTTTTGTTTACTTTGCAGAACCCAGTTGTTATATATGAGTAGGAGACGGATTTTGACGACTTAAAGTATCGCCAAAAATGATATAAAATACCTTAAAAAGTAAAGAAAAATTTTAAAAAATCTTATCAGACAACTTCAGATGAATAACTCAAGTTTTTGGATATACCGGTTGGGCCAAATGTCACTATCCATGACTACTTCTACTCTATTATGATTTTAATTTCGTATGGAATCTATTTCCCGACCGTCACTTCCATCCATATAATAATTAGTTTCAGACATTACTAGAGAGCATTGTTAAATCATCGGCTGTCAGATGTTTAGTTAGAGACTTGCTTACATTCGTTCTGTGTCCATGTTGTTGATATGTTGTCGAAAGATTTTTTTTTGTATTAAAAAATGGTAGAAAGGAGGTTATGCGTTAATATATTGCAATGGACAATCGAAATGACTCCCAGATCACCAGATCGCATTCCCAATGGTTTTTCATTTTGGGGATTCATTTAAGATATAGTACGTGCTTCAAATTCAAGCACAACCTAAGCACAGCCATTGATAATAGTTTTGAGAACATTGATTTGAATAAAAAACTGTGGAAAGAAATATGCTTAAGTGACCCAAATCGTCTTCGGAGATGTGTATGTAGAGGGAAAACAATTTGAAACAATGTACCATAAATGATGAGAATAAATGACTTGAATAAATAACTCACATTAATGGATAGTGACTTTTGGCCCACCTGTATTACTGATATAATAGAGGTTTCTTCCTTTCGTTCAAGTGAACTCAACTTGCAAACTTTTTTTTTGACTGTTTCCCAGGAAATCTCGGACTTTGTTGTCCCGAAATCATCCGAACAGGCAATGGCGTTTTAGGCGTAACTGGGACCTTAGACATACAAATGTTGACATTACAATTACCGAGCGAAGAGATCGAATATGCCACTCAGAAATTCTGTGGATAACATTTATTGCATCTCGTACATATTATTTGAAGCGAGTACCATTAAAATTATATTAAAATCGATTAAATCAGCAACAAATGCTTTAAAAATGAAAAAGGTAAAAAATGGCTTATTATTCAAAATCAAGAAAAATGCAACAAAAAAATACACATAAAAATGGATCATTTCCTTCTGTCACAGAAAATTAGCGGCTTCTATAAGGCATTGATGCAGAGTAAAAACAAAACGTGACGTTCCATTACAATCTGCCGTCTGGTCATGACTTGGCGACGCGCTTCTTCGTTTCTGTGAAGTCATTCGGCTTGTGCCGAAAAGGCCTCTAAAATAAACTTTTCTTTGGAGCAGTTAAGGTTTTCTCTGAAGTAACAAAACAGGTATTTCAATGGATTGATAATTTGAGCTGCAACCCTCTCTTCTACATTTCCTGGCGCTTATAAATCTACAAGGCAGACAAATGTTTGGACTTTAACTCATCATACATACCTGAAATATTTGTTAGGTAAAATTGGACCCATCAGTGCTAGCATGAGGCCATCACAAAAAACAAAATTGCAAGAACAAAAACTGCTGCAGAATGAAGTTAAAAGTTGTGTCTGTAATATTAGATAAATTTTATCTGAATTCTAAAATTACATATTCTCAGGAAATGTTTTGAGATTACTATAGAATATATAGGAAATACTACATAAGTAGTTTCAGCGGTACTATGCAAGTATTTATGATATCGTCATTACATTCACAATCAAGGATGTAATTGGTATATTCTTTGTAAGAAACCTCCAGTCAAACACCTTGTGTGACTTCATAATTGAAATGTTGACTGTAATGAATGATCTTAGTTTCATATTTGCTTAGTTTCTGACAACTGTTTAAATAGAAAAAATTGAACTCCTATGTGAGGTAGCCTGAAAATGTATATGCCAAAACACACAAATCCGTCAAGCCAATATTTCTTCTTTTGATCCCGTGCATTCTAAAATCAATCCCTAACAACTGGCTGAATTGTTGGAAATCTACGTTTTCTACAATGTACACTACGCTATCAAAATTCCGCGGCGCATCGTTATTTACCTCTCTTCCAATCAGGCGTCGTTATCGAAAAGTGAGCTTCGGTCCGCGTGGGCGTTACCTCCGACGTTCGACAGTTCACTGCCGATCCGCCGTCAGACCTGTCGAGTTGATTTAATTTAATTGTCCTTTGTACACTAATACCAGGACTGCACATTAGGAAGCATACAGACAAGTTTACGACAAAGAAAAAAATTGTGGATCTGAGACAAAAATCATATATTCTTTGAATTAGAACTAAACACACACAAAAAGACTGAACTCTACTATCTGAAGTTTGTTACTCGAACGCGAACCTCGCATTTGTAATTGGCGTTGAGTAAATCTACAACTTCCACCTTAATGTCTGAACAAAATGTAATGATCATTAAAATAAATACTCTCATTTGAGATTAGTTCTTATATTTTGGTCTAGTTAATCAGCTGGTGCAAATGCTAACCTCGCCTCTGATTCGTTTTTGACATTACCAAATGTACGCAGACTTCTTATTTTACACCTTTAAACTATTTACAATTCCACTGACTTGTGGACGATACTCAACAAATATCAATGACTCCATCATCCCACGTTAAATGGAATGAATAACACATTGAAATAATTTAATACCCTAATCATATTTACAACAATTCCTCGACTTATCATCGATTTTGCTTTGACTCATTCAACAAATGGTTTGAAAAACAGATCATTCTTTCATTATCATCTCTCATTTGTTAATGGATTATGCAAGTCTTTTTAATCGTCGATGCCTTCTCCCGCACGGGTACTCACGCTTCCGCAATGGGAGAAGGGTTGAACGACCTCGGTGGGTTCCTCTGGCTGGGCGTAATGCTGCGTTCCGACGCCGACTGGCGGCTCGCCATCCTTGCGACCTCGCGTCGCGGCGCTGCAGTAACCTCGACGCGTCGGACCGATAGCGGTAGCTCAGTGCATCAACGGATATCACTGCAGCGCCTCTGACCGGGCGGTCCTAGGTTCGAGTCCCGACGGCGGCAGGATTTTCGACACTAGCTTTTCAGCTAGGTCGAATTCAGTCGCTGTCTGGAGGAGAATTCTAGCCACTGGCTGCTCTGATCGGGAGTTTTCCTTTGTTTCTCGGACCAAAACCAGTCAAATGACGGAGCAGTACCCTAACAAATGGGCAACGGACCGCGCGCAATCTGTCCTTCCTCTTCCTTGTCCTATCCTCTTCCCTTACACACACACACTTACACTAACATGCACCACACTACCACATATTCCGGGAGATCGGTCGAAAGCTTAGAACGTGTCCCGGCTGGAGCGGTGCCCTGCTGGTGGGAGAGTCCTGGTTAGGGGGAAACCCCACTAGCCGACGGTAGGTCGGTGCCGGATCTCGCCATCCAGTGGGGGAAGATCACCGCCATCTCCCGAGAAAAACATGCACTACACTAACGGGACTAATGACCGAAGCAGTTGACGCGCCCGGAAACACGAAAAAATCAATCAATCAATCGACTCGTCGGCGACCAGGCTAGCCTTAAAGATGGGCGTGTCCTCGGCTAGATCCACCGATGTGCTCGCCACTTCTCGGTTGCAACCAGTACTTCTGAGTTGCCGTCGGCTTCGATTCCCTTGTTAGCAGACGGCGGTCGGAAACTGATCTGCAGCCGAGGTAGCGTGGGTGATGTGCTAATTGTGGGCCGTGATCCGGCGGGTTGTGACGGCGCGAATTTTGCTTAATGTGACTGCCAGCAATACCTTAGCACATTTTACTTGGGCTCATGTCGTACGCTTCTTCGTTCCATCGCGACACAGTCCAATTCACGACAGAGTCCAATTCTATTTGATCACTGAAGAAGCGGCCTTGCCTACACACTCGTTTCTCATTTCTAATACGAAGGCTTCTCTGACCACGTCGGAAACTGGAATTCGCCTCAGGATTATTTCTTTTGCAAAATGGCGTAACGGCTGGATAGAATGGTCCGTGAGGCGCCGAAATGAACACTTAATCACGCTTCGAAAATCATTCCAATTCTTCCCACTTAAGCAAACTTCTCAGTTCTCCAGAAAAACAGATTTCTCAACCACTCTTCTTCGGAGTTGCTAACCGACTGCTCTCTTTCGGAAACTTTAAACGACTGAGCGAACTCGAATACCCTCCTCAAGAAATTTTAGAGCTCTCCTCTTCCAGCGGAAAAATATCCCGCACGTGTTCCTCGGTAGCCAATGGCAAGATTTAGTTTGAACGAGCCGGTTGTATTTAGGGAAAAGTGGACTGTATTTTGGTGTTGGACGTTTTATCAAACTGGCCCGCTCGTTTCGACAGTTCAGATGAGAAGTTTCCCATGAGGATCAGCTGTTAATAAATCATCAATTTCACCTTGACAATAATTTAATGTCTCTTGAGTTGTCACTTATAACATTTTACAGGTACAGTGCAGCACGTGGCAGTTTAAGTCAACTTGAAGTAGTTTTACATAGCTTCACGAGTCACCTGACCTTTCTTGTAACTCGTGCCACTTAAATGGTTTGACAAATTAACAGTTTACATAAAGTTACTAAATTACACAATATTAAATTCCGAATACGATACCCTTCAGGACATCGAGATGTTTACGCGCCAGTAAACGGGCCAGGTGCATACCATGTGCAAGAGCATTTATCTGCGACGGCGATTTAACAGCAAAGCGTCGCGAGATTTTGATTAAATTATGTGAGTGGGGATGGGGCCTAACCAATCCTTGATGAAATTTGAGTTCAAACGGTTTGCAGAGATACGTTGAAACGGTGTGCTGAATATCGTCAGACCGTTCCTCGGAAACACAGCAGATGCACACGTGCGCTGGGGTGTTACAGGAACGACCGGACGCGGCAGTTACATCAGGCGGTTGGCGGTAGGAGCCGTTAGCAGATAAAATTGGATTTTGTCATTCTGCTTTGATGAAGGCCCGAACACAGTTTCTGCCACAGAACACTAAAGGATAGAAGTGTACGAAGTGTACCCTCAATGTTAAATGACGGAAACAAAAGTCGCTCGCAGCGCTCCAAGTGGCCTGGCAAAGAACTTCATAAACCGCCGCCTTCCAAAGCTATCCCCAGCGTATGAAAATTAATTTAACTCATGCGCATCGTGAAGTTACTTAATATTAAGACGCTATATTCTACTGTAATTTTAGTGAAATTTAATAGAATATCAATTTTCGTATGTGTACTTGAGTAAGATCATAACTGAGGGAAGTCATCTAATAATATGGTAATGGAAGAAACAAAAGAATAAAAATGAAAAAACAAATACATAAACAAATCAATGATTGCCTTTATTTTACACAAGCCACACATAAAACGCAAAACACACAAGCCACACAGATGAACGCACAGAACATTAAAGGACTGCATCAACGTAACCAACGGCAATAAGGCTCACTCGTCCGCCATGTGGAAATCGCGTGGATGCTGGATATGACGTATAAAAACAAGCGGAAACCACTAGCCAATCATTGCTTGATATTCCTTCAACTAGCGCTCCAAGTGGCCTGGCAGTGTGTTGCCTATTTCCCAATCTCATCTTCACCCCTATGGTTTCTGCTCTTATCTTGCGAATTTTTCATTGCCCATCGAGGGTTTCGCTCCACTTGACCGATGCCGACGTCAGGCGATGACATCGCCAACGCGCCACGTTGAAGTTCGTGGACCACCTGAACCAACGTTTCGATTCGCCGTTTCGGGTTTGGTTCGTGAGCGGGGCATATATTCGGCTAGGCTCATCCCAGTGTGGAACAGATCACTTCATGTGTAAACACACTGACATAATGATAAAAGTGTAACATTGTGGGAATATACAACCACAGAAGTCAGAGTTTCAGATTTGAGGGCATATCTGAGCAAATATCGTGTTAAAGTTAACACCTACATTGAATACGAGAGCTCTATATCCCATTAATATTGAACGTCAGAATGTTTCCTTAGCTGTATTTTTAATTATAAGAATGTAGTGCCCCAGAAACAATGAAATATCACGTACTAAGTGATGGAACAAATGGACTTTTTGATATTAATCATTAAGTGGTGAGCTATTTGCAATGTCAAACATCTGATGAAGGAAAATTACAAAAGAAACATTGATCCTGCTGCAATTTTTGGGTTAATTATTCCAAACTTGTGTTTCTTGAAGCTTTGTAGGTATACTCGGATGTTTGGCATCTATCAAGTAAGAAAGGAAAATCTTCTAATGACACTCATATTGCAATGACCTACACACCGAAGTCAATGGTTGCCTTATGCAAATATATATTTAATACATATGGATGGTCCTACATTCGCACTGCGAAATTTCAGAATGACTGTTTAAAAGGAAGGTTTACCTCTAACAGAAGGCTAAGTGGCTGCAGTTACAATATCTCTGCAGAACAGGTACTCGAAGCAGAAAGAACTAGTGGTGTTACAGGATTGCACTGACTTTCTTGTAGTTAAGTTTTCTAATTTCCTTGGTGTGGACTGGCTTTACGGTCTTTCCTCGTCATCTTGCCAGCAGCCATTTATTGCCGCCCAAAATACATTTTTTTGGCATTTCCTCAACTCTTCGGTTTCCAAATAGTGAACTAAAATATTAATTTAAGAATATTAAAGAAGGCAAAAACCTTCCAAATAGAAATTTCCTTAAAAATTTGGAGCCGTTTTTAACAAAATGGCGTTAAATGTTCGTAAATTTTTGAAGCTCTTTTTCACAGGAATCTATTAGGTTTTCTAAAAACTTCATTTGAAGTAATTTGAAGAACTTATCACAAATTCAATAATGTATACAAATCCATTGAAATGTTCATATTAACGGTGTGAGATATATTAAAAAAAATTACATTTGTGTAATTTTTGAAAAGAAAAAAAAACACCCTAAAATCAACTTTACGTCATATTAAACATTGCCATTACCACTATCCGCTGGAAAAGTTTGAAGATAAAATTTGGAGCCATTTTTGAGAAAATGGCGTTTGAGCGTTTCTGAAAATGCGGGATTTTGAGTTCGTTTTCACAGAAAACATGTTTTGAGAAACTTTTGATATTATTAAAAGAAAAAATGTACTCATAAATATAATACCGGGAAGAAATTGCCTCAAAAG